>SJYA01004304.1:0-36417 GCA_006410615.1 Neotragus moschatus
TGACAGAGGATGAGATGGTTGGATGGCATCACCAACTTGATGGACATGAGTTTGAGTGAACTCCGGGAGCTGGTGATAGACAGGTAGGCCTGACATGCTGTGATTCATGGGATCGCAAAGAGTTGGACATGACTGAGCGACTGAACTGAACTGATAATGTGGTGATAGCATAAAAATCAGGTATTGGGGATGCAGAGGAGAGATGAGATAATTATGACAATGATGATAAATTCAGTGTACACGTGTGTATAAGCATGTGTGCATGCACACACACATCTAAACTGAGCTGGTGTGGAGGCCATGTAGAAAGAAGATGGCTTCAGGCTTGACGTCCATCCATGTATCCAGCAGAGCCTCTCTGAAAGAGAAAATCCTCAGTCACCTTCATTAATGAGAGAATGTCTGTGTGATGAGAGAGATAACAGGAGGAGGGCCACTGCCCCTCCTCCCCAGTCTTAATATAATGCACCTGTTTCCTTGGTGTGTATTTGTCAGGGATAACTCAAAGCAATTTTCAGTGGCTGAGTTTCCACCTCTTGTGACTCACATTCAGGTGTGACTGTGGGCTGTGGGCAGTCAGTCCAATAACTCTGAATTCCATGACTTTAGGGAAACACAAAATGGATTCCAACAAATATTATGAGGGAAGACTCAGGTTGTTGAGGTCTCTAGACTCTACCTTTAATGCATGCAGAGTCACAGGAGGAAACTGTTACATGACTTCATGATACTCTTGACCCGGAAGTGAAACTCACTTCCTGGTGGGGCTCAAGTGACTTCCTGCAGCCACCCTTAGCTTCCGAGTCAAATTTCAACTGTAGAACTCGTTGTGCATACCTAACTGGGGCAATAGAGAGTTTAATCCTCTCCAGATGGCAAGAACCTGAGGGAAGGACCACTGTTCAGACATATGGACCCTCTCTGCGCCCCAATCCCATCACTTACCTCCATCTCATCATCCCCTCAAAGAAAAGAATTAACATCAATGGCCGTTGTGAA
This sequence comes from Neotragus moschatus, assembly GCA_006410615.1. NCBI lineage: Eukaryota > Metazoa > Chordata > Mammalia > Artiodactyla > Bovidae > Neotragus > Neotragus moschatus. The sequence goes on from SJYA01004304.1 coordinate 1,000, forward strand.
GAAGAAAAGTCAGAAAAAGTGAAAGGGGTGAAGAGGGGAAAAAAAGACAAAATGAGAATGGTAGCTCCTCTGTGCATCACGGAGGCCTGAACTAGTTTTCGTGTGAGCTGAGGCATCACCTGTGTATGGAGTCACCAGGAACACGGAGCAGCTCCACCCTCACCCAGGGGCAACAGCATTTATTTGCTGTAACAGAAAAGGTCTATCTCAGCCAGTGGGTCTCCACAAGTCGTTCAGGATTAAGTATCATCGTAAAGGATTAAGTGCAGACTTCAGCTCCTTGGTAAACCCAATACTTCATAAAGTAGTTTGGGACAGAAAAATAAAACAGGCAAATGCTTTGGTAGAAAATCAGATCCACAAAAATTCAAGAAGTAAGCTTGTCTATTAAATAAAGTAAGCATGTCTATTCAAAAGAAAATGATAGAGAAGGAGCACAGAGAGAAAGGACATTTCCCTAGATACAAAATGTCTAAGAGAGGCTTGGGGCAGGACACCCGAACCTAAAATAGCTCTCTACTCCCTGGCTTCTGCGGTCTTTCAACAAAAGTTAACTTTGCTGGCTTGGAGTTTATTACTGAACTCCAGGGTGAAATATTGAAAAGAAAGTGACTACAGAGAGCCTATTTAGTTAGACCTTCCTGGCAGGATCCAAGCTGGAGGAGAGGAGGGAAAGGGCTGTTTATCTTGACAGAGGATTTCCTTACCAGAACACGGAAAACATTCTTTTTGTCAAATACGGTTAATGGTCGCCCAGGAACACAAAGAGTAGTTTCAGTAGCTTAAAATCAGCGTGAGGTGACTGGGAGAGGTGTGACCGTGCCCCCACAGACAGAACATGAGCTAACTCACGGCCGTGACTTGGACAGAGGCAGTGTTGTTGATGAGTACATAGGGGAAATGTCATTACCTAATGCACTTTCCACCAAGGAACATGTAGTCACCTACTTAGTAGGTAGTGGAGAGGAGCCCGACCAAAAGCTGAGAAGTGGCAGTATGAACACATCCTCCAAAATGCCTTGAAAGACACAGCTGCTGTTCTTCAAATAGGAACAAAGAACAAGGACGCCCTCACCATTCAACTTCCCATTCTGATGGAAATGACTAATATTTTGCCACATTCCAGCTGACTTCCTCTTAACTCTATGGATGTTTGTCCTGGTTAGAGGACTCTGAACAGAGCGTCTATGATGGAAAGAGTATGGAATGATGAAAAAATCTTGGATTTGCAACTTGGTTATGTAGGCTCTAGCCCCAACCCTGAAGATAACTAGCTGGGTTTCCCAAGACAATTAAGCATCTCTCTGGACCACAACTTCCTAATGATCTTTTAACAGGTAAAGAATAGAGTTATGATGTTAGGGAATTCCTAAAATCTCATCTATATTACAGACAGATTTCCAGATTAACCCATAAATTTTGTCAATGTCCATAATATTTTATGGATATCTTATTTTCATTCTTCAGGCTTCAGAATTTGCTCAAGGAACATTGATAAAGGTCCATATAGTTAAAGTTAAGGTTTTTCTACTAGTCATGTATCGATGTGAGAGTTGGACCATAAAGAAGGTTGAGTGCTGAAGAGTTGATGCTTTTGAACTGTGGTGTTGGAGAAGACGCTTAAGAGTGCCTTGGACTGCAAGAATATCCAACAAGTCAATCCTAAAGGAAATCAATCCTGAATATTCATTGGAAACTGAAGCGGAAGCTCCATTGCTTTGGCCACCTGATGTGAAGAGTCGATTCATTGGAAAAGACCTTGATGTTGGGAAAGATTGAGGGCAGGAGGAGAAGAGGGTGACAAGGGATGAGATGGTTGGATGGCATCATCAACTCAATGGACATGAGCTTGAGCAAACTCTGGGAGACAGTGAAGGACAGGGAAACTTGGTGTGGTGCAGTCCACGAGATCACAAAGAGTCGGACACATCCTAGCAACCAAACAACAATTTTATTTCAGGTTTTTTTCCACCCATCCTTCTTAAGGCACAGTTTTCTGTATCTTTTCCCTACATATACTAAAAAATTGTTTTTACTAAAATAAGATAAAAATGATTTTTGTTTTCAAATTTCTTTCAAATCATAATTAACTAAAATGCTCTTATCTTCTACTTGGGCCACAAAGGGTCATTCATATTTCCTGGTTCAAAACTGTATAAATTCTTTGTTGGTTTTATATACATTCTTTTATAAATCAGAGTAGTAATATTGGCATGCATGAAGTATACTAGGTGATTCTGAGCCCATTTTGAGCTTTGAAATTCAGATAATATTGAAGCAATAAACAGTAAAGCTAGACTAAGTATTTGGAAGAGTTTGTGTCTGATATGGTAAACTTCAAATATGGTTCAAAGACTCTCTAGCCATTCCCACCAAGGTGTGAAGGCTATGTCTCCTCCCCTTCAATCTGGCCAGGTGATTTTAACAAACAGAAGGCAGTAGACATGATATTCAGTTCAGTTCAGTCACTCAGTCGTATCTGACTCTGAGACCCCATGGACAGCAGCATGCCAGGCTCCTCTGTCCATCACCAACTCCCGGAGCTTGCTCAAACTCATGTCCATTGAGTTGGTGATGTCATCCAACCATCTCATTCTCTGTCATCCCCTTCTCCTCCTGTCTTCAGTCTCCCCCAGTATCAAGGTCTTTTCCACTGAGTCAGTTCTTCCCATCAATTGGCCAAAGTATTGGAGTTTCAGCTTCAGCGTCAGTCCTTCCAAAGAACACCCAGGACTGATCTCCTTTAGGATGTACTAGTCAGATCTTCTTGCAGTCCAAGGGACTCTCAAGAGTCTTCTCCAACCCCACAGTTCAAAAGCATCAATTCTTTGGTGCTCAGTTTTCTTCATGGTTCAACTCTCACATCCATGCGATTCCCTGGTGGCTCAGACTGTAAAGTATCTGCCCGCAATGCAGGGAACCTGGGTTCAATCTCTGGGTCAGGAATATCCCCTGGAGAAGAAAATGGCAACCCATTCCAGTACTCTCGCCTGGAAAATTCCATAGATGGAGGAGCCTGGTGGGCTACAGTCCATGGGGTCACAAAGAGTCAGACACGACTGAGTGACTTCACTTTCTCACATCCATACACGTGATGTTGGGCCCCTTGTAGGCTTACTCTTCTAAAGATCTCATAGCTTTTGCTTGCTTTTAAGAATGATGCCATTATATGAATAGACCCTGCCGACCTATTGAATGATGAGAGTCTTTGGGCATAGTTACCTTATCACCCCAACCTCCAGCCAATTAAATATGTGAACTAAGCTATCTGGGACCAGCTACCACCTGGCTGACCTTCCAAATGACCACAGACTCATAAGCCCAGCCAAGATCAGCCTCTTCCTCCCCCTCTCACCCAGCCATAGGTGTTGCTTCCAAGGACTGTCCTTAGCAAACATCCTGCCTACCAGTGTCTGCTCAGTCAACTTCTGAGTGAACCCAATCCATGGCAACCTCAGGCTTGAAGATAATGCTCTAAATCACTTCACACAAAGTACCAAGACCAGCAGAATAATGTCCTCCTCAAAGATGCCCCCACCCTAATCTTCAGAACTTGGAAATGTCACATGGACAAAGGGAATTTGCAGATATGAATAAGTTAAGGAATTTGAGATGGGAAGATTACTAGCCTGGATTATCTTCATTGACCCAAATAATCATTCAGTTCAGTTCAGTTCAGTCACTCAGTCATGTATGACTCTTTGTGACCGCATGGACTGCAGCACACCAGGCCTCCCTGTCCATCACCAACTCCCAGAGCCCACCCAAACCGGTGACCATTGAGTCGGTGATGCCATCCAACCATCTTATCTTCTGTCATCCCCTTCTCCTCTTGCCTTCAATCTTTCCCAGCATCAGGATCTTTTCAATTGAGTCAGCTCTTCTCATCAGATGACCAAAGTATTGGAGTTTCAGCTTCAACATCAGTCCTTCCAATGAACACCTAGGACTGATCTCCTTTAGGATGGACTGGTTGGATCTCCTTGCAGTCCGTATGAATCCTTAAAAGCAGAGAAACATTCCTGGAAGTTCTGGTCAGACAGAGATACGACTATGGGGGGGATGGGGTCAGGGATATGCAACCTTGATGACTTGACGATGAAGTAAGGTACCTTGAATCAAGGATTGTGGGTGGTCTTTAGAAGCTGGAGACCTGTCTTTAGAAGCACTGTCCCTGGTTTCCCAATGGTTAAGACTGCATTTCCACTGTAGGCTGCATGTGTTTGAAACCTGTTCAGGGAACTAAGATCCCCAAGTGGTGCAGCCAAAAATAAACTTAAAAAAATAATAATAAAAATAGAGGCTGGAGAAGGCACGGAAATGAATTCTTCCCTAGAGCCTTCAAAAAGGAGAAAAACAAAATCCAAAAGGATACATGCACCCAAATATTTATTACAACACTGTTCACAATAGCCAAGATATGGAAGCAATCTAAATGTCCATCACCAGATCAATGAATAAAGAAAATGTGGTACATATATACAATGGAATGTTGTTGTTGTTGTTGTTGTTTAGTCGCTAAATTGTGTCTGACTGTTTTGCAACCCCATGGACTGTAGCCCGCCAAGCTCTTCTGTCCATGGGATTTTCCAGGCAAGAATATTGGAGTGGGTTGCCATTTCCTTCTCTGACCCAGGGATCAAACCTCCATCTCCTGCAATGGCAGGTAGATTCTTTACCACTGAGTCACCTGAGAAGCCCACAATAGAACACTGCTCAGCCATTAAGGAATGAAATAATGCCATTTGCAGCAACATGGATGGACTTAGAGACTGTCATACTGAGCGAAGTAAGTCAGACAGAGAAAGAAAAATATCATGACATCCCTTATGCGTGGAATCTAAAAGGAAATGATACAAATGAACTTACAAAACAGAAAGACTCACAGACTAGGAGAATGAACTTAAAGTTGCCGGGGGTTGTGGGAAAGGAAAGGGAGAAGAGATAGTTAGGGGATTTGGTATCAACATCTACACATTGCTACTTAAATGCATAACCACCAAGGACCTACTGTATATCACATGGAATCTGCTTAGTGTTATGTGGCAGCCTGGATGGGAGGGGAGTTTGGGAAAGAATGGATGCATGTATATGTATGGCTGAATGGCTTCACAGGCCATATCCTAACACAACATGAAAAGTTAAAACAGAAACACGAAACCTTGATGTTGGCCCAGAGAGACCCAGATCAGACTCCTGACCTCCAGAACTGTAAGATAACACATTCAGGTTGTTTGAAGCCACTACGTCCGTGGTAATTTGTTACAACAGCTATAGAACACTAGTACAAATAGAGATGATTAACAAATATGAAACTCACAGCGAGAGGCTACGGGACCTCCTCAGGTCCACTTCAGAGAGAAAAAAGTTAACTCTGATGTCTCTTGAGAAGCTTGTGTGCCTGACCCAAGAAAGATGAGCTGCACATGTTAAGATTTTCACAGACAGAGAAAAAGAAACCAAGATGGCGTCTTATATGGACTTGAAACCGAAAGTCACAAGGACAGATACTTGCTTGTGGTGAAGCTGCTTCTGCCAGGGGCAACTTCGTGGCTCCAAGGGGAGGGGCACAGGATGGATTCTGCTGTGACATTCAGTGATTCTCCCCACAGTGCTGGGAAGGCTAGCTGGCTGACAAGGAGGACTCTGATGATCACACACATTGTGGCTCAGCTGGTAAAGAATCTGCCTGCAATGTGGGAGATCTGGGTTCGATCCCCGTGTTGGGAAGATCCCCTGGAAAAGGGAAAGGCTACCCACTCCAGTATTCTGGCCTGGAGAATTCCATGGACTGTATAGTCCATGGGGTCACAAAGAGTCAACACAACTGAGTGACTTTCATTTCATTGAGAGCTATTTATCAAACTTCTGTAGTTAACATCGACTTTATTATTTATATATAGTATATCTCAGTGAGGTATTTTGACGGCTTGGAAAAAAAAAAACAGTGAAGAACAATCAAGTTACAATAGTCCTCTCATCAGGGCATTTAGTGTACTTTATGAAGTCCCTTATTCATTCAGAGCAAGATACAGCTTCTGGCATAACACAGTTCACACCATTACACAGGTTGTCAAAACTGAAAGAAAACCCAGAGTCGTCTTGTCTAAGCCTGGATTTTTCGGATGAGGAAACCAAGGATTAAAATGTTGTTATTGTTATTGTTGTTATTTATTTGCTCAGTTCTGACTCCTTGTGACCCCAGGGACTGTAGCCTGCTAGGCTCTTCTGTCTAGAGGACTTCCTAGGCAAGAATGTTGGAGTGGGCTGCCATCTCTGCTCCAGGGGATCTTGCTGAGCCAGGGGTCATCTCCTGCTTTGCAGGCAGATTCTTTACTGTTGAGCCACCAAGGATCAAGGTGATCACATTATTCACCAAAGGCCACAGAACCAGTCCACGTGGGGACTCGCCTTCTGGCCCTGACTGCTGGGCTCATCTCTCCCTCTCCCGCCTCCTGCAGGCCCCCTGGGGTTCTAGAGAAGAGGGAGCCAGATTCACAGCCAAGGTCAAACTGAGCACCTGGGTGCTTCTTGCCAGCCGATAATCTAGCCCCTTATAACAATATGAAGTGTCTGTTTTACATTTTTTTAGTGGGTACAACAGGTATTTGTATTAATAAAAAACTGTATTATATACAGTAGCCAGTTCAATTCCCAGTCCAGAGTAACTTTAAATATTCTACAAGAAATGATGGCAAAATATCTCACGTTATTCTACTTTACTAAATAACCAGACAGATCTTTGGGAGACATATAAAGGGCTTAAAATATATACATAGAAAAACAAATAGCATAAATTAATGCATATATGTGAAATCTACAAGAATGGTATGGGTGAACTTATTTGCAAAGCAGAAATAGAGACACAGACACAGAGAACAAACATATGGACACAGGTTGGGGAGAGGAGGGTGAATTGGGAGATTAAGATTGACATACACACACTATTGATACTACGTGTAAAACAGGTAACTAAAAAGACTGCTGTACGGCACGGAGAACTCTGCTCAATGCTCTTTGGTGACCTAAATGGGAAGGAAATTCAAAAACAGACGGGATATATAAATATATATATTCAGTTCAGTCGCTCAGTTGTGTCCGACTCTTTGCGACCCCATGGACTGCAGCACACCAGGACTCCCTGTCCATCACCAACTCCCAGAGTTCACTCAAACTCATGTCCCTCGAGTCGGTGATGCCATCCAGCCATCTCATCCTCAGTCGTCCCCTTCTCCTCCTGCCTCCAATCCTTCCCAGCATCAGGGTCTTTTCCAGTGAATCAACTGTTCGCATGAGGTGGCCGAAGTATTGGAGTTTCAGCTTTAACATCAGTCTTTCCAGTGAACACCCAGGAGGGATCTCTTTCAGAATGGACTGGTTGGATCTCCTTGCAGTCCAAGGGACTCTCAAGAGTCTTCTCCAACACCACAGTTCAAAAGCATCAGTTCTTCAGCACTCAGCTTTCTTCACAGTCCAACTCTCACATCCATACATGACTACTGGAAAAACCATAGCCTTGACTAGATGGACCTTTGTTGGCAAAGTAATGTCTCTGCTTTTTAATATGCTTTCTAGGTTGGTCATAACTTTCCTTCCAAGGAGTAAGCGTCTTTTAATTTCAAGGCTGTAATCGCCATCTGCAGTGATTTTGGAGCCCCCAAAAATAAATTCTGACACTGTTTCCACTGTTTCCCCACCTATTTCCCAAGAAGTGATGGGACCAAATGCCATGATCTCCGTTTTCTGAATGTTGAGCTTTAAGCCAACATTTTTACTCTCCTCTTTCACTTTCATCAAGAGGCTTTTTAGTTCCTCTTCACTTTCTGCCTTAAGGGTGGTGTCATCTACATATCTAAGGTTATTGATATTTCTCCCGGCAATCTTGATTCCAGCTTGTGCTTCTTCCAGCCCAGTGTTTCTCATGATGTATTCTGTGTATAAGTTAAATAAGCAGGGTGACAATATACAGCCTTGACGTACTCCTTTTCCTATTTGGAACCAGTCTGTTGTTCCATGTCCAGTTCTAACTGTTGCTTCCTGACCTGCATATAGGTTTCTCAAGAGGCAGGTCAGGTGGTCTGGTATTCCCATCTCTTTCAGAATTTTCCACAGTTTATTGTGATCCACACAGTCAAAGGCTTTGGCATAGTCAATAAAGCAGAAATAGATGTTTCTTGGAATTCTCTTGCTTTTTCCATGATCCAGCGGATGTTTGCAATATGATCTCTGGTTCCTGTGCCTTTTCTAAAACCAGCTTGAACATCTGGAAGTTCATAGTTCACATATTGCTGAAGCCTGGCTTGGAGAATTTTGAGCACTACTTTACTAGTGTATGAGATGAGTGCAATTGTGTGGTAGTTTGAGTATTTTTTGGCATTGCCTTTCTTTGGGATTAGAATGAAAACTGACCTTTTGCCTGTGGCCACTGCTGAGTTTTCCAAATTTGCTGGCATATTGAGTGCAGGACTTTCACAGCATCATCTTTCAGGATTTGGAATAGCTCAACTGGAACTCCATCACCTCCACTAGCTTTGTTCCTAGTGATGCTTCCTAAGGCCCACTTGACTTCGCACTCCAGGATGTCTGGCTCTTAGGTGAGTGATCACACCATCATGATTATCTTGGTCATGAAGATCTTTTTTGTACAGTCCTTCTATGGATTCTTGCCACCTCTGCTTAATATCTTCTGCTTCTGTTAGGTCCAGACCATTCTGTCCTTTATCGAGCCCATCTTTGCATGAAATATTCCCTTGGTATCTCTAATTTGCTGTACAGCAGAAACTAATACAACATTGTAAAACAACTATATTCCAGAAGAAATTTTAAAAATAAAACAAAATGTATAGAACAAGTTAACTTGTTCCTGATTGTTAACTGGTAACTGACACTGCAGATTGCATTGTTTGCATTCAAATTTCAGCATCCTTGACTTTATGTTTCTATGGCAATAATTATCCACAGGTAGAGGTCTGGACAAGTTGGGAGTGGTTTTGGATTTTCCGTTATTTTCACCAGAGGATACTATTAATATCATTGGTGGCCCAAGTGAGACTTTCTTGGCTGCGTTAGTTGTGGTATAAGGAAACCCGAGTTAACTGGTGAACCATTTGCAGAGATACTTAAATTCACTGCTAAAGCTGAGTGTCCTGGACAGCTGCCCAGCTGGCCCAACCCTTACTCCAATTCTGACTGTAGGCACTCCTTCTGGTCTTGGTAGATAAGAAAGGGACTATCTTAAGGATGCTTGGGTCCAACCCCAGGGATGCAGCAGGTTGTTTCAGAGAAGAATCAACAGTCTGCATAGATACTTTGACCACATGATCCAAGTTTATCCCCAGATACTAATACCTATCTCTGTGGAGCATCCTCTAGCAGTTAGTCTCCATTCTAAATGAGGAGAAAGAGAATAAAAGAAGGAAACAGGAGATGAAAAAGAATGAAGAGGGTAGGGGAGAAAGGAGGGGAATAGGAAGAAAGGAAAGAAGGAAGGAAGGAAGAAAAATAGACCTTCTAAAATAGCCAGAGTAGAAACTATCCACACGTCCACCAGCAACTGAACTGAAAGTTCATCATGCTATATCCTTAGCCCTTCGGTGAATGCATGTTACCCTCCAGTTAAAAGGTTTACAGCTTACATACACCAGTTCCTTCTCCTTGATCAGGTATCCTCTAACCTCAGTCTGAAAGCAAGCACCCTCACTGGCTCACTATGCCCAAGAAGAGCTAATAAAAACAGACGTTGGTGGAAATCAATTCTGAAATTAGACCCTCAATATAATTCCTGGGGGAAATAAAAAAGAAGAAAGAAAAATGGTTCTGAAACACCTAATTGAAGCCTGGTGATTCTGTCTACAAAGAAACATACCACTGGCGTTATTATAAAGTCAACTTTTTCTCCAGGTCCTTTCTACACACACATTTCCAAAAATTTGGCTCATTTCTCAGAAAGACTTCATAAATGCCCCCACTGTTTACTAAAGAGCCAGTCTTGAAGAGCAGGAAAAAGTTTATAAGCTGCTAATGAGGGTTTAGCACCCTTTGAGGGACAAACAGCTCCAGTCAGCAGCTCCGCAGAGGGAAATGAGTCCCCATGCCCAGCAGGTACCAGCCAGGAGGCACAGTCCTGCATTGATTGCTGGGTAGCGTGGCCTAAAGGGGCTCTGGGTCAATTATCATTCCACAGAAAGACTCCATGGAAAATATGCTTAGCCTCATGCTAATCTCTGGATTCTCCAAACATCAAGACAGATAACCAGAAAGCAACAAGCTCACAAGAGTAACAGCTAGATGGCGACTGCCTTGCCACTTTTCCTTTTGACTTCAGGGAATTTGTCCGCAGGAGCGGACATGAGGTAGACTCAGTCCCATCTGTTTGCTTGTTTCATTCATTCATTTATTTAACAAGCGTTCGGGAAGCTCTGATTTTGCACCAGACACTCAGAGATGCTGCATGCACAGCATTCAGCAAGACCCTCAAAACCCCCGCCCACAAGGAACTGATGTGCTGGTGGGCACCTCTGAAACAGATCTCCCGCATCGCAGGTGGATCCGTTACCAGCTGAGCCACTAGGGAAGCCCAAGAATACTGGAGTGGGTAGCCTATCCCCTCTCCAGCAGATCTTCCAGACCCAAGCATCGAACTGGAGTCTCCTGCATTGCAGGTGGATTCTTTATTAGCCGAGCTACCAGGGAAGTCTGGGCGTGCATACTAAGTCACTTCAGTTGTGTCCGACTCTGCGCCACCCCATGGGCCGTGGCCCACCAGGCTCCTCTGTCGATGGGATTTTCCAGGCAAGAACACTGGAGTGGGTGGCCATGTCCTCCTTCGAGGGATCTTTCTGATCCAGGGATCGAAGCTACGTCTTCTGTTTGGCAGGCAGATGCTTTACCACTGCGACACCTGGGAAACCTAGATGTAGAAATACAAGGAAATCTATATAGATTTTTGAGGTTTAAAGGTAGAGACACTCTTCTTGCTAATAGTTTGACAGTAGATTTTGAGGAATTAAGGATGCTTCCTACTTTGGGGCTTGAACCAAGGTGATGGCATTTAGTGTGACATTCTTATCTCCAGGTCCACAGGAGTAAAAGACCTTTCTGCCTATGGCATTCCCCGTCTCTATTGTCTAAGGAAGCCAGGACTGGCTTGGACATATTCCTAGGCACAAGAAATGGTAGCCTCATTATTTTATTTCAGCCCTTAGAGACTGTAGCTCTTGGAGCACACAATTCATAAATAAATTCAGAGTAGCCTATTTATCTCCTCTCTTTTTCATTTGATTGAAATCCTGGGCATCGGTTTCTACTAGGATGATGAATTTGGCTAGAACTTTGTCACATTTATTCAAGACTAATATGGTGTTATCTAGTACAAGAAACAGATGAGAAATCATTCCTGCAGGACTGAAGTTCAGACATGGCTCAAAGGAAACATACGAGACATAAGGAAATCATTGGAACACAAACACTAGACAGTCCTGGGCTGAGCTAGAAAAAGTCTTTGTTCACCCAAAATGTAGTATATGTAAGCACGGGCAAGGAGTAAGGAATAAACCTGAGCACACTGTAGTCGTGTTTTCAAAGGTGAATTTTCTTAGCATAGTTCTGACAGCACTGAAATCTGGATTAGCAATTCAGCAATTTAGGAAACCCTGATGCTGGAAAAGATTGACGGCAAAAGGAGAAGTGGGCAGCAGAGGATGAGACGGTTATATAGCACCCCTAACTCAATGGACATGAACTTGAGCCAACTCCGAGAGCTAGTAAAGGACAGAGGAGTCTGGCATGCTGCAGTCCATGGGGTTGCAGAGTCGGACACAAATTAGTGACCGAACAACAACTTAGGAAAATCATCGGGTCAATGAATATTTATAGAGGCATTCCTAGCTCTCAAATATCATGGGGTGTACGGTGGGAAGTGAAATAGCCTGCTCACTTCCCTTCTGTAACTGATGGTCTAAAGCAGTGGTCCACAAACTTTGGGCCTCCAAGGACTGGTTCCATAGAAGATGGTTTTTCCATGGACCTGGGGCAGGGGGAAGGTTTCAGGGTGATTTAAGCACATTGCTTTATTGTGCACTTTATTTCTACTATTATTACATCAGCTCCACCTGAGATCATCAGGCATTAGATCCTGGAGGTAGTGGACCCCTGGTCTAAATGGAAAGGCTGCAGAAGCAAAGTAACCATGAATTATGAAATAGCTGCAAGGGAGAAGTGCAGGGCAGTGTGATGTGTTATGGGGACCAACCTGGTCCAGGGAGCAATGCTGAGAGGGGATGGGTGGGTGTGAACGAGGCAAAGAAAAAAGATTCACTGCATTCAGCACAAAAAGCACAAACCAGGGCCAAGAAGTAACCCTGTGGCATTTTCAAGGAACTCTGAGAAATGAAGATGAAAGGACCTGGGAAAAAGTGCTGGTAGAAGATGTGGGGTCAGCAAGAGCCAGATCGGACAGTTAGGACCTAATACACCATGCTGGTGGCTTACTCTAAAGGCCAAAGGAAGCCACTAAGTGGCCATAAGTAGGGAATCAAGGCTTGGGCTTTTATAGATAACTCTTCCGGCAGCAGGAAGAGATGATGGGGACAAGAGTGATTGTGGCTGGAGAGGGGAGAGGCTTGATGAGTCAGGACAGGAACGGGAGCTGTGAGAGTGATCACAAGGCAGGATCCGCAAGACCAGGTAATGGATGGATGTGTGACCACATGCAGGGTGGGGAAGAGACGGGAAGTGTGAGGGCGGAGATGGATGCCAAGTCCGGGGTTTCTGACCTGAGTATTTTACTGACAGAGAGAATTCCAGAAGTTTGCACAAGTCTCTCCATTCAGTTTCAGTGCCCGCCCTAGGTGACAAGAATGTCATCTGGAAGGACATCCAGATGGAACATCAAAGAAACCAAAAGGACAGAGAGACTGTTTGAGAGCCTGACGGGTATGGAAAGCCAGACAGAAGGGAAAAGCTGCTCACCATTCACAGATATAATTAAGCTCTCCCTCCCTCTGACAAGATGAGAGGGAGATATGGGCTTCCCAGGCGGCGCAGTGGTAAAGAACCTGCCTGCCATTGCAGGAGATGCAAGAGACGTGGATTCGATCCCTCAGTCGGGAAGATTCCCTGGAGAAGGAAATGGTAACCCACTCCCATGTCCTTGCCTGGATAATCCCATGTCCAGAGGATACTGGTGGGCTACAGTCCATGGGATCACAAGAGTCAGACATGGCTGAGTACACACGTACACACACACCACTATGTGGAACTGATGGAGATCAGAGAAGCAAGATGTAGCAACTTCCTGAAAGCACCTTTGAGTCAAGATCCTCCCAAAAGTAGGATGGGTGGCACTAGAGGGGAAATGGGTCAGCTGTGTGGGGCTGAAAGGGGGCTTCCACTCCACTGAGCAGAGCCTTGGACCATGCATGAGGGGGCTGAACCTGGAAACCGGAACTCCCCAGCTGTCATCTCTCTTGCCCAGCCTTGGATAGAAGTGAGAATACCCATCTTGAGGTATAGCAGTTTTGCAGAAAGGAGGGTGCACAACTTTCGGCTCTCTGCTTAATGACTGACATGGGTACTGTGTGATGTTTTCTGCTCACAAAACCTCTTATCTCTATGAGGAGGGAGTTAATCCAGGATCACAGATAGGCTCGGGGATGCTGCCAAAAGGTTTGAAATGTGTCATTCATAAGATTCCATGAAATTATCTACTCTAGGAATTAATGAAAATGTCAAGTTGAGTGTCACTCCTAGAATAGACTCCTTCGCTCTATAAGGATGTGTCCCCACTGCTCAGAGAACCTCCCAGCAGAGAAAAAGGGGAGACTCGGTTAACCCCTCCTGCTGGAGGAGGTCCTAGGGCTAGAACACCAATTGCCCAAACCATGAAAGCAATGGCTTGGTCTCAAAGGAAAGACAAGGACAATATGATGACAAGGAAATCTTATTTGCACTAAAGAGAGAGATGCGTTGGACTCAAACTTCCCACATTAACTGGGGGCTTCTATTGTGTCTCCTTGAACCCATGGCAATGCTCCCTGGCCTTTCCCAACTCAGAGTCAGTAAGAAGCAGCCACTGAGTCAGCAACATAAGAAGGAGAAAAAAAAAAAAACTTTTAAAATATGACTTTGAACATGGCTTTCCTAAAGGAAATCAGTCCTGAATTTTCATTGGAAGGTCTGATGCTGAAGCTAAAACTCCAATACTTTGGCCACTTGATGCGAAGGACCGACTCATTGGAAAAGACCCTGATGCTGGGAACGATTGAAGGCGAGAGGAGAAGGGGGCAACAGAGGATGAGATGATTGGATGGCATCACTGATGTGATGGACATGAGTTTGAGTAAACTCTGGGAGTTGGTGATGGGCAGGGAAGCCTGGCCTGCTGTAGTCCATGAAGTCACCAAAAGTCAGACACGACTGAGCGACTGAACTGAACTGAACTTCCTTATTCAGAATCTACAGCCTATGTTTTTCCAGAGGCCACACTTTTGAGCTTGCATTGCCCACGTCCTAAATGCTTCAGGAAATAAAGGCTGGTTGGTTTGTTGTAATGGGTCCCAGGCACACATGCGTGCTCAGCTGTTCCAGTTGTATCCGACTCTTTGCGACCTCATGGACTGCAGCTTGCCAGTCTCCTCTGTCCATGGAATTCTCAAGGCAAGAATACAAGAGTGGGTTTCCAAGCCATCTTCCAGGGGGTGGAACCCACGTCTCTTATGTCTCCTACATTGGCAAGCAAGTTCTTTACCACTAGTGCCACCTGGGTCCCAGGCATAAAAATCAGTTAATCACAATATTACCCTGTTGGGAGCCTTTTATCACCAGCATCAGTTCAGGCAAAGCTCCTCTTGGGTTTATCTCTTCCCTTAACCCATTACCCCCACTCCATTCCCTAATTTCCTGTAGATATAATCTACTCTGAAGAGTTGGCTTAACCTTGAATATACATATGTCCTTTTAAAAGATGCAGAGCCACTGTGTTTGTTTTGAATTAATAGCAAACTCATTATTAAGTTATTATTACTAATAATAAGTCATATACCCATTTGTCAGGTGTGTATCTATTTTGTGGTTCCTATCATTACACGTAAAAAAAGTTTAAGACCTAAAGTTTATGCAGTAATAAAGAGACAAGAAAAAATGCTAAGCTAGAACACACTTTCCCAGCTAAGAGAAAGCACCTCTGGGCTGGGAAGAGGGAAGACTGACTTAAAGATGAAGAAAAGAGTTGAGACATTGACGGGGGTCCTCAAGCTCTTTGTCTTGACTCCCAGTCAAAGACCTAAAGGTTCACAGGAGAACCCAGGTTAGGTCCAGAGAATACAAGAGGCCCCTTCCTAAGCAGAGTTTATGGAAAGGAAGCAAGACTTCAATGTTTTCTCATGCCCAACTCAAGACAGCAATCTGCATGGTCTGTGTACAAATCTCTGATCCCCAGTGCCCAAACACCACACAAGTCTGACGGGACTTCCACCTGATGAGTAAAGTGTGAACACGGTCTGAGCCAGTCTAGCAGGCCAGAGGGAGCTGTGTGTGTGTTAGTCACTCAGTCGTGTCCAACTCCTTGCAACCCCATGGACTGTAGCCCTCCAGGCTTCTCTGTCCACTCCTCTGTCCGTGGGATTCTCCAGGCAAGAACACTGGAGTGGGTAGCCATTCCCTTCTCCAGGGCATCTTCCCAATCCAGGGATTGAACCTGTGTCTTGCGCACTGCAGGCAGATTCTTTACTGACTGAGCAACCGGGGAAGTTCATTGAGCTGACATAGTATCAAACTCCTGACAAAGGACACTTGCCTGTTGGCATCTTGGCTCTCCCTAAGCCCCCAGGAAGAGGATGAAACCTTAAGAAAAGAGAGAAAGACTCTGAATGAACAGAAATTGAGCTTCAACCATCCACCTACCACAAGATTGATGGGTAGCTAATGTCTGCAGAGGGGAAACACAGAAACTTCTTGAATTATATCCATGTTTACTGCTCAATTCCCAACTACTTGGCTCTTTATCAAATTCTGGGGAACTGTAACTTGGTAGCATCTCCTTAAAATGAAGAAGAGAAACATAAAAGAGACCATCTGAAAATTCAAAGAGATAAAATCAGGGATGATTTTGTTCACTTGTTGAGTAGATTTGCGGAATTCATTATCTGTAGGATGGAGGAGAGCTATGAGGTCATGCACAGCTGACAGAACCATAAAGGATTATTGAGAAGGTTTTTGTTAGGACAGTCGTTGTCCCAAGGCTGATGTCATATCCTCCGAGAAGATGGCCCTTGACCTTGACCCACAGTCATAATTCTAATTCTGTTTTATTCTGAAGGCGTTGGCTCTGAACAGACATCCAGGAGATTCCAGATCCATCACAGGTAACGAACCACCAGAGACCCATCCTATACTAGGACCATCACAGATGAAGTCAGCATCACCTAAGAATATGGTTCCCATTAACTGCCCCCACTGTCTTCTACCGCAAAGTAATCAAACAGGCTTTCCTCCAAAAGTCCTCCAATCAGGAGGCCACATGCTCTGGAAGCAGCCCATGTTGCTAGTTGCCAGGCTCCTCCAGCTCCCTCTTTCTGTTTTGCTTCAGGTCCCTGAGCCAGACAAATGTTTATTCACACTTGATTCCAGCAAGCACCACAGCCCACGAAGGGGACCCCTGAATGGCGTCCCTAGAGAGCACCTTGGGTTCAGACTTGCTTTTTGGATGGTAATTTCTTTACTCACAAAATATTTAGTGAAACCATGGGACATTTGCTGAAGTCAAAGTTCTTTCAGAAAGACCATAAAATCCATCCAGTTTTATGTCTATGTCTTAGTAAAAGCTAACTGCCCTTATTATTTAAGTCAATTAAAGTAACAAATCTGAGAACCAGCCATCCGCTGAGCCTCAAGCAATAAATAGGATGTCTTATTTTTATTCAGCACTCTTATCCTCATCACCAGTCTCTTTCAAAAAGAAATGCTTCTAAAACTAATATTTACTTGTTCCCCCAGAAATAGTTTAATTGGCTTTGTGAAATCAATGGTTCCCTTGATAATTGATAAAAGAGTGTCTCTTTCCCCTGTCCTGGCAATATCTTGGTTTAAATAACAGGACAGATAATTCTTTCACAAATATGAAAAACAGATTTTCAGAAACAAGCTTATTTTATTAAGCCATGTTATTTAATTTTATCTGACATTTGCAAGTCATTTTTGCTAGTAAGCACTCTACATTAATACCTTGAGTTCACATAGAGTTTAACAATATGAATTTCCTATCAGACTAAAGTACAGTATATGTTTGGCAGAAGCCAAGTCCATGAAGAATTAACAGTTGTCAAATCCCAGAGGGAAATTAATTCTCTTCGTTCCTCTTTTGCCAGCTGTCAAGCATTTAATTTGCACTTTAAAAAATTCTGCCTGTTATCCCAGATCCAAGAATGAGAACAGTGGTAACTCCTTAGCACATCCATGTCTAAGCATGTAAACCCCAAACATCTATAGGCTACTAATTGCCACTGAGGGAGAAAAACATAACAACTTCAAATAATTTTCATATTATGAATACCTAGAATGAACCACAGAGACGAAGCTATCTTTGTATGCTTAAAGAGACGTGACAGAAACTAATCTCAATGTACAAATTAAGTAGACTCTTGAAAAGTTGTGTTAAATGAATCTTACTTTCCCACTGACCTAAATTTTAAAACATGTAAAATATGGCTCAGAGTTTTAAAATGTGGAAACCAAGCAGTAATACAAACAGCAAATATTGAACAACCATAGACCTTGTAGGGGGGAAAGTGTTCTTTCTTCCTATAAATAACACATATGCAAATACACTGCTCTATGCCCCCATAAAATTAATTTTTAATTTTTTATCTATTGATTTTTTTCAGTTTTGTTGGAGTTTAGTTGCTTTACAATGTTGTGTTAGTTTCTGCTGTACAGAAAAGTGAACCAGCTATATGTTAACATGTGTCTCTTTTTAGGATTTCCTTCCCATTTAGGTCAGCACAGAGCATTGAGTGGAGGTCCCTGTGCAGTACAGTGGGCTCTGGTTACTTACTGATTTTACACACTGTAGTGTACATATGTCAACCTCCATCTCCCAATTCATCCCATCCCCCTTCCCCTCACCCCTGTATCTATACCTTAGTTTTCTTTCGCTGTGTCTCTATATCTGCTTTGCAAATAGGTTTATCTGTACCATTTTTATAGATTCCACACATTACATATACATTAATATATGATATTTGTTGAAAATATTTTTTTAAAAAAAGAAAATACACTGTTCCAAGCAGGCCTTCAAACCTCCATCACTCTCTAGGCCTTCAGAAACTTTAATCGGCAAAGAACCACACTCATCTACAAAACTCCTCCTCAGTTCTAAAAGTTCAACTCAAAAAGCAACAACTCTGTGTAACTAGCTTCCCCTGGTCTGTAACCCTTGAGGAAAAATAACATCCACACAGTTACATCAGCCGTGAGGCAGAATTAGGGTCCCTCCTTTCTCCCCCAACACTGAAGCTGTGCTCCTCCTTGGAGATCAGTTGTCATCCTGCCTGAGAACTTACATCCTCCACTGGACTCTGTTCTCCCTTTGGAGCTCCAGTGCCTGTATCAGCGCCTGGCACCTCATTGATTCTCAGGAGCACTTTGAAAAGAATAAGCAAGCAAATCAAAGAATTAATTCATTTAAAGGGGGCTTTAAATTCTTAAAACCCTAACACAGATGCTGCCTAGCCTGACCCCTATGACTCAGAAATGCTTTCAATGGTCAGGTCACTTGTACTTCCTGTTGTCAACACATGGAATAATTTTAGTTTGGTTACTCTAAATAAAACCCTGCACTTTTTGATGTCAGAAATTAGGGTCAACAGACTTCTTACAAGCTTGTGCTCATCTGTTCATCTCAGAGTAACTTGGCAATGAGCTGGAGCCAAGGATACTTCATTTAATAACGGCTTAACCCACTCTACTATTCTTGCCTGGAGAATCCCATGGACAGAGGACACTGGCAGGCTAAAGTCCTTGGGGTCGCAAAGAGTTAGTCATGACTGAGCGACTAACAGTACTAACAATGTCTTCATTTAGCAGAGTCTTTAAACTGCTTTCCTGGGCTGATTGAGTGTTACCAGAGGGGTTATATAGTTTACACAGTGGGAATGACTTTGAATCTGAAGGAAAGAACTAGGTTACCAATTTAAGGTACATGTTACATCCATGGGCTTCCCAGTGGCTGAGTGGTAAAAAATTTGCCTACAATGCAGGAGTCTCAGGAGATGTGGGTTCAGTCCCTGGGTCTGGAAGATTCCCTGAAGGTGGGCATGGCAACTCACTCCAGTATTCTTGCCTAAGAAACTTCATGGACAGAGGAACCTGGTGGGCTCCAGTTCATAGGGTCGCAAAGAGTTGGACATGACTGAGCCAACTTAGTACACACACATTACATCCAAGGCAAAGGAACCAGAGATCAAATTGCCAACATCTGTTGGATCATCAAAGAAGCAAGAGTTCCAGAAAAACATCTATTTCTGCCTTATTGACTGTGCCAAAGCCTTTGACTGTGTGGATCAGCACAAACTGTGGAAAATTCTTAAGATGGGAATACCACGCCACCTGATTTGCCTCTTGAGATATCTGTATGCAAGTCAGGAAGCAAGTTAGAACTGAACATGGAACTAGTCCCTATTTGGACTGGTTCCAAATAGGGAAAGGAGCACGTCAAGGCGGTATATTGTCACCCTGCTTATTTAACTTATGTGCAGAGTACATCATGAAAAATGCTGGGCTGTATGAAGTACAAGCTGGAATCAAGATTTCCAGGAAAAATATCAACAACCTCAGATATGCAGATGGCACCACCCTTATGGCAGAAAGCAAAGAAGAACTAAAGAGCCTCTTGATGAAAGTGAAAGAAGAGAGTGAAAAAGTTGGCTTAAAACTCAACATTCAGAAAATTAAGATCATTGCATCCAGTCCCATCACTTCATGGCAAATAGATGGGGAAACAGTGACAGACTTTATTTTGGGGGGCTCCCTAGGTCAGGAAGCAACAGTTAGAACTGGACATGGAACCACAGATTGGTTCCAAATAGGAAAAGGAGTATGTCAAGGCTGTATATTGTCACCCTGCTTATTTAACTTACATGCAGAATACATCATGAGAAACGCTGGACTGGAAGAAACACAAGCTGGAATCAAGATTGCCAGGAGAAATATCAATAACCTCAGATATGCAAATGACACCACCCTTATGGCAGAAAGTGAAGAGGAACTAAAAAGCCTCTTGATGAAAGTGAAAGAGGAGAGTGAAAAAGTTGGCTTAAAGTTCAACATTCAGAAAACGAAGATCATGGCATCCAGTCCCATCATTTCATGGGAAATAGATGGGGAAACAGTGGAAACAGTGTCAGACTTTATTTTGGGGGGCTCCAAAATCACTGCAGATGGTGACAGCAGCCATGAAATTAAAAGACGCTTACTTATTGGAAGANATCATGGCATCCAGTCCCATCATTTCATGGGAAATAGATGGGGAAACAGTGGAAACAGTGTCAGACTTTATTTTGGGGGGCTCCAAAATCACTGCAGATGGTGACAGCAGCCATGAAATTAAAAGACGCTTACTTATTGGAAGAAAAGTCATGACCAACCTAGATGGTATATTAAAAAGCAGAGACATTACTTTGCCAACAAAGGTCCATCTAGTCAAGGCTATGGTTTTTCCAGTAGTCATGTATGGATGTGCAAGTTGGACTATAAAGAAAGCTGAGTGCCGAAGAATCGATGCTTTTGAACTGCAGTGTTGGAAAAGACTCTTGAGAGTCCCTTGGACTGCAAGGAGATCCAACCAGTCCATCCTAAAGGAAATCAGTCCTGAATATTCATTGGAAGGATTGATGTTGATGCTGAAACTCCAATACTTTGGCCACCGGATGAGAAGGACTGACTCATTTGAAAAGACTCTGCTGCTGGGAAAGATTGAAGGCAGGAGGAGAAGATGACAGGATGAGATGATTGGATGGCTGCTGCTGCTGCTGCTGCTGCTGCTGCTGCTGCTGCTGCTAAGTTGGCTTCAGTCATGTCTGATTCTGTACAACCCCACAGACAGCAGCCCACCAGGCTCCCCCATCCCTTGGATTCTCCAGGCAAGAACACTGGAGTGGGTTGCCATTGCATTCTCCAATGCATGAAAGTGAAAAGTGAAAAGTGAAATTGAAGTCACTCAGTCATGTCTGACTCTTAGCAACCCCATGGACTGCAGCCTACCAGGCTCCTCCATCCATGGGATTTTCCAGGCAAGAACACTGGTGTGGGGTGCCATTGCCTTCTTCCATCACCTATTCAATGGACATGAGTTTGAGCAAACTCTTGGAGTTGGTGATGGACAGGGAGGCATGGCGCGCTGCAGTCCATGGGGTCACAAAGAGTCAGACACAACTGAGTGACTGAACTGAACTGAGTCAAGAGCCAACAGGTTTTCACAAACTGGCCGTGCAATGCCCTCATCACATACGCACTGGTGGGAATTTTTCCCTGCAGAGTTCAGAGAGCTGTCTGGGTGAGTACTTGAACATACAACAGCTTTTAAGAGTATCCCTGAGAAGACACTTAGAAAACCCCTAAAGGACTATGATCAATAGCTTAATCGCCACAATCCTCGGGGAATGCAGGAAAACCTGAGATGTCAGAAAACTGACAAGCAGTTTCCCAAGGCAATAAAAATAAAAGCAAAAATAAATGAGACTTAATCAAATTCATAAGCTTTTGCACAGCAAAGGAAACCATAAACAAAATGAAAAGACAATCTGCAGACTGGGAGAAAAATATTTGCAAACCATGTGACTTACCAAGGCTTAATTTCCAAAATATTCAAACAGCTCATACAACTTGATAACAGAAAAAGAAACAACTCCTTTAAAAACAAACAAACAAAAAAAAGGCAGAAAACCTCAGTAGACATTTCTCAAAGAAGACATACAGATGGCCAATAGGCACATGACAAGATGTTCAACATGACTAATCATTACAGAAATGCTAATCAAAACTACCATGTCACACTGATCAGAATGGTCATCATCAAAAAGTCCACAAACAATAAATGCTGGAGAGGGTGTAGAGAAAAAAGAATACTCCTATACTGCTGTTTGGAGAAGGCAATGGCACCCCACTCCAGTACCCTTGCCTGGAAAATCCCATGGATGGAGGAGCCTGGTAGGCTGCAGTCCATGGGGTCGCTAGGATTTGGACACTACTGAGCGGCTTCACTTTCACTTTTCACTTTCATGCACTAGAGAAGGAAACGGCAACCCACTCCAGTGTTCTTACCTGGAGAATCCTGGGGATGGGAGAGCATGGTGGGCTACCATCTTTGGGGTCGCAGAGAGTCAGACACAACTGAAGCGACTTAGCAGCAGTAGCAGCAGCATACTGTCGTTTGGAATGTAAACTCATGTGCTATGGAAAAAAGTATAGAAGTTCCGAAAAAACTGAAAGTTTCCATATGATCCAACCATCCCACTCCTGGGCATATATCCAGAAAAGATGAAAACTCTAATTTGAAAAAATACACACACCCCAGTGTTCATTGTAGCATAGTTTACAATAACCAAGATATGGAAGCAACCTAAATGTCCACTGACAGGCAAACAGATAAAGAAAATGTGGTACGTATATATGAAGGAATATTAGTCGGCCATCAAAAATAATGAAATGCTATCTGCAACAACATGGATGGACCTAGAGATTATCATACTAAGTGCAGTAAGTCAGATAACAAATACCATATAATATCACTTATATGTCAAATCTAAAATATGACCCAAATAAACTTAATTACAAAGCTGAAACAGATTCACAGACATAGCAAGCCACCAAAGGGGAAAGGAAGGTGAGGGATAAATTAGGAGTTTGAGATTAGCAGATACAAATTACTGTATATAAAATAGATAAACAACAAAGGGAACTATATTCAATATCTTGCAATAATCTATAGTGAAAAAGAATGTGTGTATATATATGTAATTGAATCACTGCTGTACACTTTAAACTAACACAATATTGTAAATCAACTGTACATCAATTTTAAAATAAAATAAAAAATTATATACAAGATATACAAAATAAAAAAAAAAGACTGACAGGTGGTTGTAAGGCAAAGCAATGTTTAGAGGCAGTGGATAAAACTAGCCAATGAAAATGATCAACAATGTTTTTCCACAAGCTTGAGTCATGGAAAATTCAGGGTCAGTTTACGCTAGACAGGGCATTGGTGGAACTGCAACTGAAATGACAATAGAAACCCTCAGTGTTTTCCATGGATGAAGCAAAAAGAAGGACAAACTGGAAATAAGTTATAGGCAGCACTCACTAGCGGTGGGGAGTTAGAAAATTCTCTAATGAATATTAGATGGCAGAAAGAGAAGATACTTTTCCTTTTGCATATTTTAGCTTGTTAATTATGAACCTAAAAGCTTGATAGCATAGAGTCCATATTCTACCTGCTGACTCTTCAGCCTACACAAGACTTTTAAATTATCCAAGATTCTGGAAGCTTCTTAATGCAACCACCATGACTTGTAGAGAATCAAGTCACAGTTTGGCTTGAACTGAAACCTCAAGAAGCTGTAATGTAAGGTTTGCCTGTAGAAGAGTCAGATGCTCAAAGCTCTTGTTGTCAGCGGATGCTCTTATATTTGCAGGTATTTAAACCTTCCATGGTCAGCTGAGCGTGCAACCAAGGCCCAAAATTTCTCCAGTATTCTTTGAGTAACTATGTGACAAATTTTGCTTACAGAATTCAGTTCAATACATCTTCTGAGTCAGTAAAATTAAAGATACCATTATCTTTTCCTAACTTTGTGTTTCTATAGTTGCTCATATTTTGCTATCAATCTATTTGCATTTCTCCACATTGTTGTCAAGTTCTGTAATGTTTGCTATTATCAAGAGCTGTTGCCACGTCTTAATAACAAGATCTAATCTGACGTTAATGATATCTGCTGAGGCGCTCAACAAGACAGACACAGATGTTGGTGATTGCTTTTCATTTCACATTTCCATTATTCTAGCTAACACACAGAACTGAGAACTGATATCATGTAAGTGACTAAATTTTGAGTCTGTGATTTCTATCTTTAACAAACTCCTCAAGAGAAAAAAACTAAGACTTGCACACAAAAGAAACATCTTTGTTTATATATATATATATGATGAGAGGACTCAGAGAGAGGGAGAAATTATAAAGTCCCTAATTATACCTCACCTTTAGACATGCTCATACTCTCTGTAGGTTTATTTCTACTGTTTCAAACATGTCTCTTAATATTTCGTTTGCTTTTCACACATGAATCCACAATTTGCAAGCTTAAAACTCACGTATGCCTAAAGCTCATTCACTACAAAAATTTCTATTTTTTCTCCCATTTTATGACTTTTTAAAAGTCATACACTTCTCATCACAGGTATCACAGGCATTTGGGTTCCAATATTTTCCACTGATTTTTCTAAACTGAGGCCAAAATTCTAGACACATTCAAGCAGTTATACAAACACTGCCTTTTGGTCAAAGATAGCAAAATGGCCAAAGTTGAATTAGTCTAGACAAAGGCAACACCACACATGACTCCAGCAGCTGATAATGCAAAATGTGCCTTAGAGTCTTCAAGATCTCCGAGGGTGGGACTTCCTTGGTGGTCCAGGGGTTAAGACTCCATGCTTCCAATGTAACGGGTGCAGGTTCAGTCCCTGGTCAGGGAACTAAGATGCCATGTGCTATGCAGCCAGAGAAAGGAAAAAAGATCTCCAAGCGTGAGTATATTTCAACTCAGAGACCACAGGTACACCCAGGTGACATTAGGAAACAGGGAGCCATATCTCTGGCCCTTTCTGTACTGAAGCGAGGCAGGGATAGCTTCAGTTGCTCACAAAGGCCACACCCCCTCAAATTCCAGCTTTCACAGGAGCAGTTTCCTCAGCCCAGAATATCCTTTCTCCACCCACATCTTCTGGTTTCCATCCAGTTTATTTCTTCTCTCTCTAAAGGTAGCCATCCATGAACCTCTAGGTCAGACTCAGTCTATCCTCCAGAGTCACTCTGTACTTGCAGGGTGGCAACGCTCCTCAAGCTTGTAATGGCGTCTGGTAGCCATTTTCCTTGTATCCCCTTCCAGTCCCTACACACAGTCTGGAAACCCATCTCTTCAGTTTGATCCTGTACTCTCATTGCCTGGCCTGTGGGACGCTCTCACCAAGTCTCCATAGAACTGGATTAAATGAAGTTACACGGCAAGCTTGTTAAACCAAATTTGTTTCCTAAGTGAGATCTTTCTTTTTGTCATGTTTGGGTAGAAGAGAGACGGAGAGATACAGAGAAAGAACCAAAGGGCGAGAGAGACAGACAGAGAGACTGAGTCATGTCTTCATCATGTGATAAAAAGTCATTGAACCAGGAATGCTATTTACGTGGCTTCCCAATGGGACAAGTTTTCCTTCTTACACATAGATCTTCAAGAGCCAAACAGGACTTTCCAGGTGGCTCAGGGGTTTAAAAAAAAAAAAAAAATCTGCCTACCAATGCAGGACAGGCATATTTGATCCCTGGGTCAGGAGGATCCCCTGGAGGAGGAAATGGCAACACACTCCAGTATTCTTGCCTGGGAAATCCCATGGACAAAGGAGACTGGCGGGCTACAGTCCACGGGGTCACAAAGAGTCGAACATGACTGAGCAACTAAGTATACAAAAAAGCCAAACAAAGCAAACCAAATCTGTCCTCTGCTCTGACATCTGCAGTGTTTCTGTCCTCACCCATTTCTTCAAACCGACAGAAATCTGGTCTCTGTAGCAGTGGCGATGACTCTCTTTGATCTTCTGTGTTGGCCACATGTTGCCCCAAAGCCAAGAAAAGAACCATGTCTTCAGCGGGGGAACCACAGAGATGTTGCAAATATAAAACACAAAGCTCATCTTCCAAAATGAGACCCAACGTGAGTCCTGTAGTTCCAGGTTTTGAAGGAAAGATGATATAACAATGACCCCACGTCTTCGATCCCTAGTTGCCACCAGTGGACCACCAGCAGCTCCAGACACACAGAGGAGGCAGCCAAAACCACAGCCAGGGAGTTACAGATATGCTTTCCTAAGCCACATGGGAAATCATCAGTCTTGGCCAAGGAGAAATCAAAAAGGGTGGGCAATAAAAGAACAGAATCTTCCCTAGAGGGAAGGGGAGTTGAGAAAGAATGGAAAGATGTACATGTACAGCTTAGTCCCTCTGCTGTTCACCTGAAACAATCATAACATTGCTAATCAGCGGTGAAAGTGAAAGCTGCTCGTCATGTACAACTCTTTGTGACCCCACAAGCTATAGCCTGCCATGGGGTTTTCCAGGCAAGAATACTGGAGTGGGTTGCCGTTTCCTCCACCAGGGGATCTTTCCAACCCAGGATCGAACCCAGGTCTCCTACATTGCAGGTGGATTCGTCATCCTCTGAGCCACCTATTCCCCAATACAAAATAAAAACTTAATTTTAAAAAAAGAATAGAATCTTGCTTTTAAGATAATAGCATTAACAATGAGCTTTTAAACAAATGTAAAAGAAAAATCCATAGTTCAGCAAGTTCTCTTATCAAAAATGCTCTAGTGAAACTGAACTGGAGATTGCTCTCAGATCTCTGGAGCTTGGCTCTTTGCCTCCTGTTTGGGACCGCTACTATCTGAGTCACCAACAGGTACTGGAATACCCACAGGCCCCTGCCTCAATGTGGTTTAATAAAGCAATACAGAAACAATTTTTGGCTTTGCTGCAAATGTGCATAATGGAAAGCAAATATTATTAAAAAGACAATCATTTTTAGTGATTAAAATAATCCAAGGCAGAAAAAATTTCTCCCATAAGTTTCGAAGTTCTCATTTATCATCGTTTTGCCGCAAGAAGCCAGAGTAATTTTATTTTTCCTGACTTCTATTAAAAAGATCAATACATATGATTCCAAAGAGTCTCGGCTCATGAAAAGATGGAGCGGGCCTGTAATCACATATGAAAGTATTGGTTGTCATTAGCAGAAAGATTGATCTGAAAAGACAGCAGACCCAGAGTGAAAGGACTTAAAATTTTCCACTGGGCAGCCCAACAACTTTCACCTTCCAGATAATTGAATACAGATAACAGATTACCATATTAGAGGAAAGAATTGGATTGGAGATATTCAGTAGATACCCACTTTAGCAAAGCAATACCAAATTTCTCAATAATGATTTTTGTGTGGTGCACAAGCATTGATGCAGACTGACAGTACAAAGGCACGGCCCAATGTGCACCGAAGACAAAGTTGTGGGATCCGATTTTCATACAGTTACCTGTGGCATCAGAGGTTCTAACAAATGCACGTGTTCAGCTGACTGTAAAAAAACGAGTCAAGGAACATATTCAGGCAAATGTCATGGCTTTATTCCATGAACAGAGCTTCTTTCAGCTTTCTTCAGTGAGTTATTGGTATAACCCTGAGTGGTAATTGTATAAAACTCTCAAGAACTGAACTCATGGGCAGGCATGCAAACGGTTTTCTTCACTGCATAACTCTCCTTTCCAGAAAACCACTAACAGTGCAGTAAAAAATCTTAGCTATAAAACAAGCTGGAATTTTTATAGGACCTTGGAAGGGCACGGTGAATTTGGAAATTCAGAGTTGTGGTCCAAGAACACTAAACTGAAGGTCAGGGTTTTCCATATCTTCATCCTTGTCCTACGAATATACCATATTGACACACCTGGAGATGTTTCTCCCAAGCTCCAGAATTTATGCATAAAATGAAAGAGAGACTGAGTCCATGAATAAGAGAGGTGCTATTAACCAAAACTTTGGCCTGTCCGTTTTTTAAGACATCTGAATATTTCATCCCCTTTCAATCCCTTTACTTACTTAGCAGCCAGCAAATACCTGGACATCTCATAGGAATCAAATCTGTTCATAATTATTAACCACTGATCATTTTCATAATGACCTAAAAGCTCATCTTAAAGAAATAAACCAATTCCATCCTCTATAACAACCATCTTGACAGTATAAGTGAGCATTGCATTGGTGTTAAAAGCCATTGTTTGTCATAGACCTCAATAGAGTTTGAGAGACATTTTATGTTAAGTGTGTTCCTCTAAGACTCTTCTATGAATTCCTAAATTCTTTCATTATCTAAATTTTACACAAAATCACATTGTCCTGGCATTCACTAGACACTTCAGTGCACACAAAGCAAACTGTTTTCCTCCATGCCTAAATTAAACAAAACATAAACACTTGTTTTTATAAAAATTCCAGAAAATGTTCACGCTTTTGGAATTTCCTGTAATAATAGTATCAGGAGTAAATTCCTTTAAATACAGAGGACAGGAATAAGACCAGCCAAGGATTATTTTTAGTTTCTCAAGCTTAGTAAATTCTTTTCCATTCTCAACTGAAAGAATTTTTCTTCTTGCAACTAAGGAAACATCTCCGTTTTACTAATGAAGTCCGTACTTTTTTAAAAAAGGGAAATATTATTTGTCCCATTTGTGCCTCATACAGGAATCTGTGTAAATACATGTGTACATGTTTATATTCCATGCTTGTAGTGAGCCTACATTTTTTTAACTAATTCTCTTTTCAAGAAAACTAAATTAAGGATCACTCAAGGGCACTCTTACTTTAAAAGTAGAGCATGTTGGTACCCCAAGACTAGAGTGGGCTATGGAAACTTCTTGTCTTTGCCCTGTTGAAGGGGTGACTGTTGAAGAGTCTGACAGTGACTCTTGGGTCACACAACACCACAACAGACAGAAAGCCCGTGACATAGTTATGAATGCGTGAGTGCTCAGTGACAGGGCTCCTTCCCTGCCCTTCTCTGTCTTGCTGATGCCCTGATGAGAGATCGAGGATGTGATGACCTGGGCTGACACACTCTCAAAGGAGTTGTCAGTACAGCCTGTATGATGCCCGAATGCACACACGGGGCTCTGATTTGTACTGGGCTGTGCTAATTACAGTGTGTGAGAGTTGTATCTCATTCCTGTTCTCTGTGTACACTGTGATAAACAAAAAGTTGCTGAAGCATGAAACAAGAAATAAATAGGACCTCAAGCACCTTACCGTTACAAACAGCACAGAAATTATTTTCTTGTTATACGCATGCTCAGTTGTGCCCAACACTTTGCAACCCCATGGACTGTAACCCACTGGCTCCTCTGTCCGTGGAACTCTCCAGGCAAGAATGTTTGAGTGGGCTGCCCTTTCTTACTCCAGGGGATCTTCCCAAGCCAGGGATCAGACTGAACCCACATCTCTCGTGTCTCCTGCATTGTCAGGCAGATTCTTTACCACTGTGCCACCTGGGAATGAAAATTATGGCATATCATTCTAAAAAGAGAAGACAAAATGAGAGGGAAAAAACTGTAATATAACTGTACTAATCAGGGCTCTCCAGAGACACAGAACCAATCAGAGGGATGGAGACAAAATCTATTCATTAATTATAAGCAGTTGGCTCGTGTAGTTATGGCGGGGAAAAGTCCCAGGATTTTCAGAAGGCTGGAGAGCCAGTGGGATGTATTTCCAGTCCAAGTGCAAAGGCAGGGAAAAGCCAACATGCCAGCTCAAATGCCACCGGGCCGGAGGAATTCCCTCCTAACTCAACATTTTTATTCATTCAAGCCTTCAACTGATTGGACTCATTCCACTCACAGGAGGGCAGGTAATCTGCTTTACTTGGTCCACTGATTTAAATGTTAATCTCACACAAAAACACCCTCCCCAAACACCCAGAATAATATCTGAGTACTCTACGACCCAGTCAAATTAACATATAAAATGAATCATCACATTAACCTTGTCAAATGCTAATCAAATGCACTTTGCCTTTTGTTTGTTTATCTTAATACAAGTGGTAACTTCTGTTCTTTCCTTTTTTGCGATGATTCTTTTTGTCCATTTTTGTCCCTTGGTTTACATATTTCTCTGCACTTCAACAAGCAGGCAATAGATAGGTAGTAAAATTGCACTGAAAATTCATTTCCCCCCAGCTAAAGCAAACTCAAGGAACATCTATTTAATAAAATGGAGAATCAATAAAATTATAATTTTAAGTCAGAGCCAATGCCAAGTTGTCTTGTAAGGAAGTTTTATAGGAATTCGTGTTCTTTGTTCCTCTTAGGAAAAATCACATTAAAATAGAATTAATGTAATAATCATCAAACTGGTTGGTTTAGTGATGATAAGTTTGACTAGGAAACATGCCTCCAGCTTCTATTCCTTTGAAACTACCTTTTCCAATTCTTTTAGGACCTTGCTACTCAAAGAGGATGTTGCCGAAAAGCAGCACCTGCATCACTTGGGAGTTTGTCTAAAATTCAGATTCCAGGCTCTCAACCAGGCCTATTAGATTAGAATATCTGGGGGTGGGGCCTAGCTATTTGCATTTTAAGAAGCTCTCTGGGTAATTCTTAAGCACAATAGCATTTGAGAGTCCCCATGTTAGATAATGTTTTATCCAGCTGGCAAAAATCACACATGCCACAGATTAAATCTCAACCAGAGAAACTTCATTCTATCATCCAGTTGAAGCTTAAGTTATCAACCAAGCTGGCACACACTCTAATTCAGTCAACAATGGAGAATTTTCTATTTAACTGGTTCGCTCATTCCGTCTAAATTTTGGAGGATTACATTCATGTTGATAAACCTAGTGGTATTGGAAAACATCAAGATAATACAGTATTAAAATGGAATAGTCAATTTTAAATGTAAATACTCAGTGAAAGATATTAAAATATTAAATGTGCTTTGCATATCACTCTATCATTTGGCATAAATAGGCAGCCCTCAGAATACGTTTCAAATTGTCATCATTTCTCTAAATAGCCATATTTTCAAGTAAAAGATGAAAGGCACCAGTCAACACATGTGATCGAGGTCTTGGCTATGAACATGAGTACTGACAAGCACTGGTCTAGAGTAGCTGGCTGATTCATTGTGGAGTGTCTTTCACTCCTGCCATCCAAGTTGTGTCTTGAAAATGATACTTGTTCATTTACAGCCTTTAATCAGTCCCGACCCCCTCTTTGCAACAAGCATATGAAAAGACAAATTTTGAAATAATGCAGTTTACGTTTTCTTCCCCTAGCCTGAGTTCCCAGTGTCTCCTTTGTCCCATATACACAGCATTAATTCCCCATTAAGACATCCATCACTTGCACCTTGGCCTTTGCTGCTCAGGATGCCCTTCTCTTGTGGTAATCTCTCCCCAAGTTCATCCACACTAACCAAGCCCTGCTCTTCTCAACTTCCCTTCCCTCTTTCCAAATAAAAATGTTCTATACCATTTCCCTCTGTTAAGAGACCTGATATGAACTATCTGTCTGTTCAAAATCTGTCTAGTACCATTCCCTTGGGATAATAATAATAAGCAATAATTTGCACTGTGTCAGGTTATGATTCAGTGCAAAGAGACGTGGAGCTACAGAATCAGAGTTCAAGACCTAGCTATGGTTCTGTGAACTTGGGGGAGGTTTTGCCCTCAAAGAACCCATAATTCAATACAATAAATAAGACAGTTAAACAAAAATACAGTTGACTGGAAAATGCCTCCAAAAGACACAGCAAGCTGAGGGAATCAAGAATAGAAGAGCTCTCATCTGGTTGGACACAAACCTCAGAAAGTTTCGCAGAGGAAGCCACCCTGGTTCACAGTAAACTCAACCCTTTGGGGGGGGGGGGTCATGCTTGAAACAAAATAGATATGCCCAAATTGCTCCATCGAGAAATAAGAACAGAGTCCATGCAAACTCATGTCTTGTTGGTTTTTCTCTTGGCTCTGAGCAGAATGACGTTCACCGTGTGACCCAGCTGGAGTCATTCTGACACCAGGAGCCGTCGACAATGACTGTCATCACGGGCTACTGAAACTAGTCATGTAACACCCATCACGAGCTCTGTATGAAGATGTGAGTGGATGGGGACAAGTGTGTGTGCAGCTCATATATGATTCTTGCCTCAAGCGAACTGGATAGCTCTCGGGTCTCTCACTAAATAAGGGCATGCTGAACACTTTTGCGGGCCAAGCCCCATTATGAGAATATGGCTACAAACAATGAAGAAGCAATTTCTGTTCTTCAAGAGCTTAGAGTTGAAATAACCTAACAGACATTTACAAATAATGACTGCGGCTGCTGCCAAGTCGCTTCAGTTGCGTCCGACTCTGTGCAACCCCATAGACGGCAGCCCGCCAGGCTCCCCCGTCCCTGGGATTCTCCAGGCAAGAGCACTGGAGTGGGTAGCCATTGCCTTCTCCAATGCATGAAAGTGAAAAGTGAAAGGGAAGTCGCTCAGTCGTGTCTGACTGTTCGCGACCCCATGGACAGCAGCCTACCAGGCTCCTCTGTCCATGGGATTCTCCAGGCAAGAGTACTCGGAGTGGGGTGCCAGTGCCTTCTCTGACAAATAATGACTACTGTAGACTAAAATGTTGCTGCAAGTTTAAGACTTAAAGTCTGCATAGCTTTCAGGCAGGGATTTCTCTTCTATGCTACAGCTCCAGGATCTGCTGCTTCAGTGAAGAGGATTATGACCCCAGGCCTCATACTGAGTGGTGTTGCCAATGCCTGTCTTGCTCCCATGAAGACAGCCCTGTCTCATCAGAATGGAGTCCTCATTTACTCCCTGGAAACACTCTATTAATCCATGGTTCTTAGCCTACAATAATCACCCAGGGGGCTAACAAGCAGATATCTGGCTTCATCCAGAAATTCTGATTCAGACTATAGCTGGGATAGTATACATTGCATTTGGAAAAACCCATCTGAGTGGTTTTAAAGCAGAGAGTTGTGTGAACTGCCCTAAGAAGCCCTGTAACCTAGAGGTGGACAAACTAAAAACCCCAATTTTCCTTATCCAGACAAATTGAGAAGATAATTTAATTGATATGCTACATTCACTTCAGAATGTCTCAAAAATATGCACAAATATCTACATACCTTCTTTTGCCTTCAAACGACACTAAGAGATAAACTATTCTAAAAATAGAAGAAAGTTCACAATCCTGAGACTTAAACTCTTTGTGAGGAGTTGTTATAGTATAAAACTTCAATACATGCTCCAGGTTAATGAGGAAGACTGTTTATTTATCATTCTGTTTTTAAAAATATGTATCAGTAAATCTCTCTTTTAGGCAGCTTGAGTAAATGCCTAAAGGTAAGAAATATGCCAAACCCCAAACTAAATACTGCCAACAATTCATGATAGAAATAAAATCAACTTCAAAATTGGAGATAAGCCACAGATAAAAGAGAGGTTTTATACTATGACCTTCAAATCAATTCTTTGGTTTTCTTTCTTTCTGTTTAAATGACAGACAACTAGAAAAAAATAACTGTTTTTTCACTAAATCTAATTTTTCACATAATATTGATTTAAAGGCAATGTTATCAATAGTCATAAGTAAAAGAATAGGAACTTACAAAACCATAATTCTGTTGAAACAAAGGTACCCAGTTTATGAGTCAAGATCAGCAAATTAGATTAGAAAAATACAGCAAGGCTTGAGGTAAGCCCAGAATGATGTGAAATAAGAAGGGCAGACAGTAAGAGCAGAAATAGTAAAGATGGAGTCTTCAAAATCCTATTGAGTGTTTCTTTAATTCAAAAAAGGGTAACTTTATATAAAAACTTTGCAAATAAATGAGTGATTGAAAAAAAAAAGCTCAACAGCAAGGCAGTCATTGAAAGACTTGAAAATGAATGAATGAAAATAAAAAACTGAATCTTTCCTTCACTCAAGTAACTGTTGTGCAAATGCCCTGGGGTCTAATACAGTAAGCTATGTTAGAAATACAGGTTGAATAAAATATTTTTTAAATGGAGTGATGAGTGAATAGTATTTTTTGTTCATCTGAAGCATGTAGTGAACTTATATCCGTGTCTCTAAGGCACTCACCACTTAGCCAACAAAGTCACAGACGTCTATCTCTACAATTAAGCATAATACAGAAAGATGTATGTTCAGTTCAGTTCAGTCGCTCAGTTGTGTCCAGCTCTTTGCACCCCCATGAATCGCCGCACAGCCAGGCCTCCCTGTCCATCACCAACTCCCGAGTTCACTCAGACTCACGTCCATCGAGTCCGTGATGCCATCCAGCCATCTCCTCCTTGGTCGTCCCCTCCTCCTCCTGCCCCCAATCCCTCCCAGCATCAGTCTTTTCCAATGAGTCAACTCTTCGCATGAGGTGGCCAAAGTACTGGAGCTTCAGCTTCAGCATCGTTCCTTCCAAAGAAACCCCAGGGCCGGTCTCCTTCAGAATGGACTGGTTGGATCTCCTTGCAGTCCAAGGGACTCTCAGGAGTCTCCTCCAGCACTGCAGTCCCAAAGCACCAGTGTGTGATGCATGTATGTTGCATCAGCCATATGAAACAGTGATTCAGGAACAGTGAGGAGAAAGTGATAAATCTTCCTGTGGGCTTAAGGAGGGGCGGTCTCACAGGAGAGGTGAGTGTTTTGCAGACTCTCAGTCTAAAAACATCTCTGGGTGAAGGGCCTCACTAGCTTGGGACCACCTCTTATTTAATCTGTACAGAGTTTCCCCTTGGGTCCTCTGCATGACTCTCATCACACACTCCACTTACAGATGTTCAGCCGCCATCGGTATGCATATGACTCCCAAAACTCTATCTTGAGATAAGCACCTGAGTTCCAGACTCACACCCAAATTGCCTTCTGAATAACCTACAGGCTCCTCAAATTCACTCTATCTAAATCTATTAACATTCCTCCCTTCTCCACCCCCCAGCCTAAACCTCCTCATCTTCTCCTATTTACCTTCTCATTGAAAGACACAGCCATTCATGGCCTGAGACGGAAATGTTCCATAATCCCAGACTCTCCCCCTCCCTACCCCCAGTCACTAAGCTCTGCCTCTTCCATTTAAAACTACTGCACAATTGCACTCATCTCACACACTAGTAAAGTAATGCTCAAAATTCTCCAAGCCAGGCTTCAACAGTACATGAACAGTGAACTTCCAGATGTTCCAGATGGATTTAGAAAAGGCATAGGAATAAGAGATCAAATCGCCAACATCTGTTGGATCATCCAAGAAGCAAGAGTTCCAGAAAAACATCTACTTCAGCTTTATTGACTATGCCAAAGGCTTTGACTATGTGGATCACAACAAACTATGGAAAATTCTGAAAGAGATGGGAATACCAGACCACCTGAACTGCCTCCGGAGAAATCTTTATGAAGTTCAAGAAACAAGAGTTGGGAAAGGAGTACGTCAAGGCTGTATGTTGTCACCCTGCTTATTTAACTTATATGCAGAGTACATCATGAGAAACATGATATTTTCAAGAAATATCATGAATGGGCTAGATGAAGCACAAGCTGGAGTCAAGATTGCCGGGAGAAAT
>SJYA01004305.1:6290-37146 GCA_006410615.1 Neotragus moschatus
CCAGTTAAAACTTTTCATGTTATCAAATGGGGGAGGGCAAGGGATGAGTTCAGATAGCACATCAGCAGTTTTCTTTTCCAGTTGATACATTTTCAAGAATGCTTGAAGGCTCTTCGAATGACCCAAGTCTTTCTCATATCTGCAAAAACATTGGCTTAAGGTGGTGAAATCCTTGATTTTATAAAAATAAATGGGAATCATTACAAATATATTTAAAAACCAAGTCAATGGCTGAGTATGTCTATAAAACTGAATGATGTTTTTCAACCACTTTGAGACTAGTTTTTTGTATTTCTTGTTTATATCATATTATAAAAATAATACATGTTCATTGTAGACATTTTAGAAAATACAGATAAAAGAAAAGCATGGCAAAAACTATCACAATATTGTAAAGTAATTATCCTCCAATTAAAATAAATTAATTTTTAAGAAAGAACACATGCAATTCCATCGCCTAATAATAAGCATTGTTAACATATTAGTATATCTAATTCCAGTCATTTATTCTGTATATTACATATATCCAGCAATACTGGAACTGTCTCTTATACACATCTTATTGAAATTTTATGTTGTATTAACTTACTAATTTCTTTTAGTATCTTGTCTCCCACTTTACTGGCACTACCTCTGAAACATACTATCATGTTAAAACCATATCAGACAGTAATGTGTACTTTTTGTAGAGTTTTTATTTAAACTTTTATAGAGGCAATAAATGATTTCCAGCTAATAGAAACATCTCTTTCTTTCAATGTTTATTTTTCTACAGATAAATTTTTCNGTTACAAGTCTTGCTTTTTTTCTTAACAATTTATTGAAAGCATTTTCCCAGGTGACCAAGGGATTTTATTTTTTAATTTATACAAGAAAAAGCAAACCTGCCACTAATGAAAATGCATTTATTCTAGAGAATTAAAAAGTATCAGCTTTACATAAATATTATATACTTTTTTACCATAGATTTATAACAAATGATACTATTTCTTTACTTTCACGATGATAAAGTAGCAATATTTTGAATGGAAGTTACAAGATACTTCTCCTTAATACTTCTACCTCGGTAATGTTTTTATCATCTATACTAGTAATCTATTCTAAACTTGAAAAATGAGATCATTTTAGGTATGAAAAGTCTCATATTGGGTACACCATTATGTACTTGGAGCAATAATTATTTTTGAAGTCAGATAGTAATTCCAATTATTCCTTAAAGAATAAGACTGTTTCTTTTTATTATATTGTTCTGTTTTAACCAGTTTGGGAAATTTGGAAAATGCTACCAATTCTGGATCTTTTTGTGAAATAATCAATATTTATATCTCTATTTTATCATATAATGTGATGTATACAAATACCAGGACTATCATAATCAAGTACTTACTCTTGTTAGCTTAAATTGGATAGCTCACAGTTCTGAGACACAGGTCACAGGTTTGATTTCCTTTCAGATGAGTCAGTTTATACAAAAGGGAATTGGCATTCCCACCAACAGTGCAAAAGGATTCCCTTTTCTCCACATCCTCTCCAGTATTTATTGTTTGTAGT
The DNA here is from genome assembly GCA_006410615.1 of Neotragus moschatus. NCBI lineage: Eukaryota > Metazoa > Chordata > Mammalia > Artiodactyla > Bovidae > Neotragus > Neotragus moschatus. Next base: position 7,842 of record SJYA01004305.1, read on the forward strand.
TTTTTCTTTTTTTTTTTTTTTTCTGATAATGGTCATTCCAATTGGTATGAGGTGATATCTTATTGTAGTTTTGATTTGCATTTCTCTAATAATGAGCAATATTGAGCATCTTTTCATGTTTATTGGCCATCAGTATGTCTTCTTTGGAGAAATATTTATTTAGGTCTTCTGTCATTTTTTTTTTTTTTGATTGGAGTATTTGGAGAAATATCTATTTAGGTCTTCTGTCTTTTTCTGTCTTTTTTTTTTTTGATTGGAGTATTTGGAGAAATATCTATTTAGGTCTTTTGTCTTTTTTTGATTGGAGTATTTGTTTTTCTGATATTGAGCAGTATGAGTTGTTTATATATTTTGGAAATTAATCCTTTGTCAGTTGCTTCACTTGCAATTATTTTTTTCCCATTCTGATGGTTGTTTTTTCATCTTATTTATTGATTCATTTGCTGTACAAAGCTTTTAAGGTAAATTAGATCCCACTTGTTTATTTTTGTTTTTATTTCCATTGCTCTAGGAGGTGGATCAAAGTAGAACTTTCTCTGATTTATGTCCAAGAGTATACTGCCATGTTGTCCTCTGAGAGTTTTATAGTTTCTGGCATTTGTGATTCCTGCCTCCTTTGTCAAAGATAACATAGCCATGGGTACATGTGTTTCTCTCTGGGCTTTCTGTCTTGTTCCATTGGTCTGTATTTCTGGTTTTGTGACAGTACCAAACTGTCTTGATAACTACAGCTTCGTAGTTTAATCTAAAGTCAGGAATATTGATTCCAACAGCTGTTTTTCCTTCTTAAGATTGCTTTGGCTATTCAAGGTTTCTTGATTACCTGTAAAAATTGTGAATTTTTTTTTCTGTAAAAATGCTATTGGTAGTTTGATAGAGATTGCATTGAATTTTGACAATATTGATTCCTCCAATCCAAGAACATGATATATCTCTCCATCTGTTTGTGTCATCTGTGATTTCTTTCATCTATGTCTTATAGTTTTCTGTATATACAGGTCTTTTGACTCTTTGGGTAAGTTTATACTAGGTAATTTATTCTTTTTGTTGCAATAGTTAATGAGATTGTTTCCTCAATTACTTTTTCTGAGTTTTCATTGTTAGTGTATAAGAAGGTAAGAAAGTTCTGTGTATTAATTTTATATCCTGTGACTTTACTAAATTGAATGATTAATTCTAGTAATTTTCTGGCGACATCTTTAGGGTTTTCTATGTATAGTTTCATGTCATCTGGAAATGATGAGAGTTTTACTTCTTTTCCAATCTGGGTTCCATTTATTTCTTTGCTGTGGTTATGACTTCCAAACTTATATTGAATAATAGTGTGAACCCATATATTGTTCCTGATCTTGGAGGAAATACTTTCAGTTTTTCACCATTGAGAATAATGTTTTCTGTAGGCTTGCTAGATATAGCTATATTATGGTGAGGTAGGTTCTTTCTATACTACTTTAATGGAGAGCTTTCTATCATAAATTGCTGTTGAATTTTGTTGAAGCTTTCTCCGCATCTATTGAGATATTCATATGGTTTTTATTTTTCAATTTGTTAATATGATATACCACATTGATTGTTTTGCATCTATTGAAGAATTCTGGCATCCCTGGGATAAACCCCACTTGTTCATGGTGTATTATCTTTTAATGTGTTATTGAATTCTGTGTGTAAGAATTTTGCTAAGGATTTATAAATCTATGTTCATAACTGATATTGGCCAGTAATTTTGTGTGTGTGTGATGTCTTTGTCTGGTTTTGGTGTCAGGGTAACTGTGGTCTCGAGTGAAAGAGGAGAGTGAAAAAGTTGGCTTAAAGTTCAACATTCAGAAAACTAAGATCATGTCATCCAGTTCCATCACTCATAGCAAATAGATGGGGAAACACTGGAAACAGTGGCTGACTTTATTTTTCTGGGCTCCAAAATCACTGCAAATGGTGATTGCAGCCATGAAATGAAAAGATGCTTACTCCTTGGAAGGAAAGGTATGACCAACTTAGATAGCATATTGAAAAGCAGGGACATTACTTTGCCAACAAAGGTTCATCTAGTCAAGGCTATGGTTTTCCAGTGGTCATGTATGACCACTTTATAAAGAAATCTGAGTGCAGAAGAACTGATGCTTTTGAACTGTAGTGTTGGAGAAGACTCTTGAGAGTCCCTTGGACTGGCAGGAGATCCAACCAATCCATCCTAAATGAGATCAATTCTGGGTGTTCATTGTTAGGACTGATGTTGAAGCTGAAACTCCAATACTTTGGCCACCTGATGCAAAGAGCTAACTCATTGGAAAAGACTCTGATGCTGGGAATGATTGAGGGCAGGAGGAGAAGACGACAGAGGATGAGATGGTTGAATGGCATCACCAACTCAATGGACATGGGTTTGGGTGGACTCCAGGAGTTAATGATGGACAGGGAGGCCTGGCGTGCTGCTGTTCATGGGATTGCAAAGAGTTGGACACGACTGAGTGACTGAACTGAACTGAACTGAACTGAGAATGAGTTTTGGAGTTTTCCTTCTTCTGCAATTTTTTGGGAGAGTTTGAACAGGATTACTGTTAGTTCTCTAAACATTTGGTAGAATTCACTTGTGAAGCCACATGGCCCTATGCTTTTGTTTGTTGGAAGACTTTTGCTCACAGTTTCAATTTAAGTACTTGATTGGTCTGTTCATAATTTCTATTTCTTTCTTGTTCACTCTTGTAAGATTGTGCTTTTCTAAAAATTTGTCCATTTCTTCTAGACGGTCCATTTTATTTGCCTATAGTTACTCATAATAGTCTTATGTTTCTTTATACTTCTGCATTTTATGGTGTAACTTCTTTTTCATTTCTAACATTATTGATTTGAGTTTAATCCCTTTGTTCCTCATGAGTCTACCTAACAGTTTGTTGATTTTGTTTACCTTCTCAAAGAACCAGCTTTCAGTTTTATTTATCTTTGCTACTGTTTGTAAGAACTGGACAATAAAGAAGGCAGACCATCAAAGAATTGATGCCTTCAAACTGTGGTGCTGGAGAAGACTCCTGAAAGTCCCTTGGAAAGCAAGAAAATCAAACCAGTCAATTTTAGGGGAGATCAACCCTGAATATTCACTGGAAGTAGTGATGCTGAAGCTGAAGCTGAAGCTCCAGTATTTTTGGTCATTTGATGCAAACAGACAATTCACAGGATAAGTCCCTGGTGCTGGGAAAGATTAAGGGGAGAAGGAAATGCAGACGTAAGAGGATGAGAGGCCTGGATATCATCATGGATGCAATGAGCATGAGCCTATGCAAACTCTAGGAGATGGGGAGAGGCATGGAGGTCTGGTGTGCTACAATGCACGGAATTGCAAAGAGTTCCACGTGACTGGGTGACAAATAACAAAAACATTGTTTCTGTCATTTTTTTCCCTGTATTTCTGCTCTGATCTTTATGATTTCATGTCTTTCTCTAATTTTGGTAGTTTTTGTTCTCTTGCCTTAGGTATAACGCTCAGTTCAGTTCACTCACTCAGTCGTATCTGACTCTTTGTGGCCCATGAGTCGCAGCACACCAGGCCTCCCTGTCCATCACCAACTCCCAGAGTTCACTTAAAATCATGTCCATCGAGTCAGTGAGGCCATCCAGCCATCTCATACTCTGTCGTCCCCTTCTCCTGCCCCCAATCCCTCCCCACATCAGAGACTTTTCCAATGAGTTAGCTCTTTGCATCAGGTGGCCAAAGTATTGGAGCTTCAGCTTCAGCATCAGTCCTTCCAATGAACACACAGGACTGGTCTCCTTTAGGATGGACTTGTTGGATCTCCTTGCAGTCCAAGGGACTCCCAAGAGTCTTCTCCAACACCACAGTTCAAAAGCATCAATTCTTCGGTGCTCAGCTTTCTTCACAGTCCAACTCTCACACCCATACATGACCACTGGAAAAACCAGAGCCTTGACTAGATGGACCCTTTGTTGGCAAAGTAATGTTTCTGCTTTTCAATATGCTATCTAGGTTGGTCATAATTTTCCTTCCAAGGAGTAAGCGTCTTTTAATTTCATGGTTATAGTCATCATCTGCCGTGATTTTGGAGCCCCGAAAAACAAAATCTGACACTGTTTCCCCATCTACTTGCCATGAAGTCATGGGACCATATGCCAAGATCTTAGTTTTCTGAATGTTGAGCTTTAAGCCAACTTTTTCAGTCCTCTTTCCCTTTCATCAAGAGGCTTTTTAGTCCCTTCCTTTTCACTTTCTGCCATAAGGGTGATGTCATCTGCATATCTGAGGTTATTGATATTTCTCCTGGCAATCTTTATTCCAGCTTGTGCTTCTTCCAGCCCACCATTTCTCATGATGTACTCTGCATAGAAGTTAAATAAGCAGGGTGACAATATACAGCCTTGACGTACTGCTTTTTATTTGGAACCAGTCTGTTGTTCCATGTCCAGTTCTAACTGTTGCTTCCTAACTTTCATATAGGTTTCTCAAGAGGCAGTTTAGGTGGTCTAGTATTCCCATCCCTTTCAGAATTTTCCAGTTTATTGTCATCCACACAGTCAAAGGCTTTAGCATAGTTAATAAAGCAGAAATAGATGTTTTTCTGGAAGTCTCTTGTTTTTTCAATGATCCAGTGGATGTTGGCAATTTGATCTCTTGTTCCTCTGCCTTTTCTAAAACAAGCTTGAACATCAGAAAGTTCATGGTTCACGTGTTGCTGAAGCCTGGCTTGGAGAATTTTGAGCATTACTACAGTGTGAGATGAGTACAACTGTGAGGTAGTTTGAGCATTCTTTGGCATTGCCTTTCTTTGGGATTGGAATCAAAACTGGTATAAGATTAGGTTGTTTATTTGCTGTTTTTCTTATTTATTGGGGTAGACTTTGTGTTATTATAAACTTCCATTTTAGCACTGTTTTTACTGCATCCCATAGGCTTTAAGTTGTCGTGTTTTCATTGTAATTTTTCTAGGTATCATTTTATTAATATTCTTTATTTGATTTCTTCATGACCTCTTGGTTATTTAGAATCAAATTGTTTTGCCTTCATTTACTTGTTGTTGTTGGGTTTTTTTTTTTTTTTTACATTTTTTTCTTCCTGTGATTGATATCTAATCTTACAGCATTGTGGTAATAAAAAGTGCTTCATACAATATCAATTTTCTCAGATTTACTAAGGCTTGATTTGTGACCCAGCATGTGATCTATCTTGGAGAATGTGCCATGTAGATTTGAGAAAAAGTTAATTCTACTGCTTTTGGATGAAATGTCCTGTAAATATCAATTAGGTACTTCTGATCTGCTGAATTATTTAAGACTTGTGTTTCATTATAAATTTTCTCTCTGGATGATGTGTCCATTGGTGTGAGTGGGGCATTACAATCCCCTTCTGTTATTGTGTTACAGTTTATTTCCTCTATTATAATTGTTAGCATTTATCTTATGTATTGAGATGCTCCTATGTTGGGATCAATAAAAGCAAGAAGAGATAAGATATCCTTTCTAAGTGATCAATGCAAAGAAATAAAGGAAAACAATGGAGTGGGAAAGACTAGAGCACACTCCAAGAAAATTAAAGATACCAAGGGAACGTTTCATGCAAAGAGGGGCACCACAATAAAGGATAGAAGCAGTATAAATCTAACAGAAGCATATGATATAAACAAGAGGTGGTAAGAATACACAGAAGAACGGTGCAAAAAATTACATTCATGACCCAGATAACCATGATGTGATCACTCACCTAAAGTCAGACATCCTGGAGTGTGAAGTCAAGTGGGCCTTAGGAAGCATCACTACAAACAAAGCTAGTGGACGTGATGGCATTCCAGTTGAGTTATTTCAGACCCTAAAAGATGCTGCTACTAAAGTGCTGAACTCAATATGCCAGCAAATGTGGAAAGCTCAGCAGTGGCCACAGGACTGGAAAAGGTCAGTTTTCATTCCAATTCCAATGTTAGGAAATGCCAAAGAATGTTCAAACTACCGTACAATTGCACTCATCTCACATGCTAGCAAAGTAATGTTCAAAATTCTCTAAGCTAGGCTTCAACAGCACACAAATCAAGATTTTCTGACATTCAAGCTGGATATAGAAAAGGCAGAGGAATCAGAGATCAAATTGCCAACATCTGTTGGATAATATAGAAAGCAAGAGAATTCCAGGAAATCATCTACTTTTGCTTCATTGACTACATGAAAGCCTTTGACTATGTGGATCACAGTGAATTATGGAAAATTCTTAAAGAGATCAGAATATCAGACGGCCTTATCTGCCTCCTGAGAAATCTGTATGCAGGTCAAGAAGCAAGAGTTAGAAAACGATATGGACTGATGGACTGGTTGAAAACTGGGAAACAAGTATGCCAAGGCTGTATATTGTCACCCTGCTTATTTAACTTATATGCAGAGTACATCATGAGAAATGCTAGGCTGGAAGAAGCACAAGTTGGAATCAAGATCACAGGGAGAAATATCAATAACCTCAGATAGGCAAATAACACCACCCTTATGGCAGGAAGCAAAGAGGAACTAAAGAGCCTCTTGATGAAAGTGAAAGAGGAGAGTGAAAAAGCTGGCTTAAAACACAATATTAAAAAAAAAAAGAAGAAGATCATGGCTTCCAGCCCAATCACTTTATGCAAATACATGGAAAAACAATGGAAAAAGTGACAGACTTTATTTTCTTGGGCTCCAAAATCACTGCACATGGTGATTGCTGCCATGAAATTAAAAGACACTTGCTCCTCAGAAGAAAGGTTATGACCAACCTAGACAGCATTTTAAAAAGAAGAGAGACATTACTTTGCACACAAAGGTCTTTTTAGTGAAAGCCACGGTTTTTCCAGTGGTCATGTATGGATGTGAGAGTTGGACCATAAAGAAAGCTGAGTGCTGAAGAATTAATGCTGTTGAACTCTGGTGTTGGAGAAGACACTTGAGAGTCCCACGGACTTCAAGGATGTCAATCCAGTAAATCCAATAGAAAAAAGTCCTGAATATTCATTGGAAGGACTGATGCTAAAGCTGAAACTCCAATACTTTGGTCACCTGATGAAAAGAACTGACTCCTTGGAAAAGACCATGATGCTGGGAAAGATTGAAGACAGGAAGAGAAGGGGACGTCAGAGGATGAGATGGTTGGATTGCATTACCGTCTCCATTGACAGGAGTTTGAGTAAGCTCCAGGAACTGGTGATAGAGAAGCCTGTCATGCTGCAGTCTATGGAGTTCCAAAGAGTTGGACATGACTGAGCAACTGAACTGAACTGAACTTATGTGGGTGTGTATATATTTATAATTATTATATATTCTTTTTGGATTGATTTCTTGACCATTGTGTAGTCTCTTTCCTATCTCTTTTAATCAGTTCAGTTCAGTCGATCAGTCGTGTCCGACTCCTTGTGATCCCATGAAATGCAACACGCCAGGCCTCCCTGTCCATCAACAACTCCAAGAGTTCACCCAAACTCATGTCTATTGAGTAAGTGATGCCATCCAACCATTTCATCCTCTGTTGTCCCCTTCTCTTTCTGACCTCAATCTTTCCCAGAATCAGAGTCTTTTTCAAATGAGTTGGCTCTTCACATCAGATGCCCAAAGTATTGGAGTTTCAGTTTCAGCATCATTCCTTCTGAAAGTTTGTTGCTGAACTGCAAAAGACACAGGATTCTTGGCCTCCAGAGGAGAAGAATTCAATCCAGGGCCAGAGACAAGGCTTGATCACTCAGAGCTTTTGTGTAATAGAGTTTTACTAAAGTATAAAAGGGATAGAGAAAGCTTCAAACATCAGAAGGGGGCAGAAATGTTAGCCATGGAGTTATACACTCTCCAATTAGTTATTACAATGAATCAAAAGAATGACCTGAAGTTGCAAAGATCTTACTAGGCCTACTCCCACAATCCAGATTTCATGATAACAGGATTAGCCAGAAGGCCCTCAGGAAGGAGAAACTGTCCTCAAGCAGGATACATCCCTGCTATATAATCCTTAGTACAGAGCCCAAACTGAGTTGTTACTTGTGTAATCATTGGTTCCAAGTTTAAACATAAAAACGTTTTATATGACTAAGACTAAGGAATATAGAAGGAAAAAACGTTTGTCCTTTCCTCCTTCTTCAGCATTCCAGACTTCTATCTCCGTGGGGACTCCAGGACTTCTTATCAACGTACCTAGGAATTGACTCTCACACTTCCAATACACACCCAGGACTGATCTCCTTTAGGATGGACTGGTTGGATCTCCTTGCAGGCCAAAGGACTCTCAGGAGTCTTCTCCAACACCACAGTTCAAAACAATCAATTCTTCTGAACAGAGCTTTCTTTATAGTCAAATTCTCACATTCATACATGACTACTGGAAAAACCATAGCCTTGACTAGATGGACCTTTGTTGACACAGTAACATTTCTGTTTTTTAATATGCTATCTAGGTTGGTCACAATTTTTCTGCCAAGGAGTAAGAGTCTTTTACTTTCATGGCTGCAATCACCATTTGCAGTGATTTTGGAGCCCCCCAAAATATAAAGTCAGCCATTGTTTCTACTGTTTCCCCATCTATTTGCCATGAAGTGATCGGACTGAATATGCCAGCAAATTTGGAAAACTCAGCAGTGGCCACAGGACTGGAAAAGGTCAGTTTTCATTCCAATCCTAAAGAAAGGCAATGCCAAAGAATGCTCAAACTATCTCACAATTGCACTCATCTCACACACTAGTACAGTAGTGCTCAGAATTCTCCAAACCAGGCTCCAGCAACATGTGAACCGTGAACTCCCTGATGTTCAAGCTGGTTTTATAAAAGGCAGAGGAACCAGAGATCAAACTGCCAACATCCACTGGATCATGGAAAAAGCAAGAGAGATCCAGAAAAACATCTATTTCTGCTTTATTGACTATGCCAAAGCCTTTGACCATGTGGATTACAATAAACTGTGGGAAATTCTTCAAGAGATGGGAATACCAGACCACCTGACCTGCCACTTGAGAAACCTTTACGCAGGTCAGGAAGCAACAGCTAGAACTGGACGTGGAACAACAGACTGGTTCCAAATAGGGAAAGGAGTACGTCAAAGCTGTGTATTTTCACCCTGCTTATTTAACTTCTATGCAGAGTACATCATGAGAAACACTCAGCTGGAAGAAGCACAACCTGGAATCAAGATTGCTGGGAGAAATATCAATAACCCCAGATAAGCTGATGACACCACCCTTATGGCAGAAAGTGAAGAGGAACTAAAAAGCCTCTTGATGAAAGGGAAAGAGGAGAGTGAAAAAGTTGGCTTAAAGCTCAACATTCAGAAAACGAAGATCATGGCANGGACTGGAAGAAACACAAGCTGGAATCAAGATTACTGGGAGAAATATCAATCACCTCAGATATGCAGATGACACCACCTTTATGGCAGAAAGTGAAGAGGAGCTAAAAAGCCTCTTGATGAAAGTGAGAGAGGAGAGTGAAAAAGTTGGCTTAAAGCTCAACATTCAGAAAACGAAGATCATGGCATCTGGTCCCATCACTTCATGGGAAATAGATGGGGAAACAGTATCAGACTTTATTTTTCTGGGCTCCAAAATCCCTGCAGATGGTGACTGCAGCCATGAAATTAAAAGATGTTTACTCCTTGGAAGAAAAGTTATAACCAACCTAGATAGCATGTTGAAAAGCAGAGACATTACTTTGCCGACTAAGGCCCGTCTAGTCAAAGCTATGGTTTTTTCCTGTGGTCATGTATGGATGTGAGAGTTGGACTGTGAAGAAGGCTGAGCGCCGAAGAATTGATGCTTTTGAACCGTGGTGCTGGAGAAGACTCTTGAGAGTCCCTTGGACTGCAAGGAGATCCAACCAGTCCATTCTGAAGGAGATCAGCCCTGGGATTTCTTTGGAAGGAATGATGCTAAAGCTGAAACTCCAGTACTTGGCCACCTCATGCGAAGAGTTGACTCATTGGAAAAGACCCTGATGCTGGGAGGGATTGGGGGCAGGAGGAGAAGGGGATGACCGAGGACGAGATGGCTGGATGGCATCACTGACTCGATGAGGGTGAGTCTGAGTGAACTCTGGGAGTTGGTGATGGACAGGGAGGCCTGGCGTGTTGTGATTCATGGGGTCGCAAAGAGTCGGACACGACTGAGCGACTGAACTGAACTGAACTTGAGGTTCATGTGACTGAAGGTTGGGAGATGTGGTAGTTTGATAAAACTTGGTTCCTGTCTGATGTTTCATATACACTGAGGGAAAGGAGAAGCAGCTGCAGTGGATGCTTTGGCAGTAGATGGCCAGCTTTGCTGGGAAGCTGTAATAAACAGGTTTGGTAAAATGTTTCAGTTCCATCTCTCAAATTTTATAAATTCATAATAATAATTCCACTGTGTACCTATTAGATGCCAGTTACTTTGTATATATTATTTCTAATCTTTAAGACCACTTTGCGAAGTAAATATTTTTCCTATTTTAGAGATGAGGCTCAGAGAGGTGCAATAACTTGCCTACGCTCATCACATCAGTAGTGAGTGGTATATCTGGGATTCTAATCCAAAGTCCAAACCTTACTGTTTCATCTTCTTTCTCCTGCATCATAAGCCTCTGCCTGTATTCTGTATGGAATTATTCCTAACAGCTTAAAGACATTCTGGTATTCCTCCATATTAAACATAATAGCCATTTTTGATTTTTCATGAAGTCTTTTGACTTCTGTGGTAGTTTGTATGGTAAAGCATCTGCCTACAATGTGGGAGACCCAGGTTCAATCCCTGGGTCAGGAAGATCCTTTGGAGCAGGAAATGGCAACCCACTCCAGTATTCTTGCCTAGAAAATCCCATGGGCAGGGGAGCCTGGTGGGCTACAGTCCACGGGGTCCCAGAGAGTCAGACACGACTTAGCGAATTCACTTTCACTTTTTTGATTCTTCATGCCCATTCAATTACTGCTTATTTCTCCTTTTTTTGGAAGAGTTTCCTGTACTATTTAATTTATTGCTCTGCCTTCTTAAGCTTGTCTTCTGCTCTGACATTCAGCTAGAGCTTTTCTTATCAAGATTTTCTGAAGCCTCCATGTTGCTCAGTTCGGTAGGTGTCTTTTCTCTTATATTGATACCTGTGGATATAGTCTACCACTCCCTTCTGCTTGTTCTGCCTGGTCGTTCTTCTTTTCTTTCTTGTTGATCTCTACTCATCCTTTAAATGGGCTCCCCTGCTGGCTCAGATGGCAAAGAATCTGCCTGCAATGCAGGCGACCTAGGTTCCATCCCTGGGTTGAGAAGATCCCCTAAAGTAGGAAATGGCAACCCACTCCAGTATTCTTGCCTGGACAATCCCCATGGACAGAGGAACCTGGCGGGCTACAGTCCACGGGGTCGCAAAGAGTCGGACACGACTGAGCAACTGAGCACAGCACAGCACATCCTTTAACTGATGTTTCTCTGACTTAGTCCTGGTTTCTCTTGCATTTCTCTGAACATTGTTTCTAAGTGATCTTATCCTTTACCACAGTGTGAAACACCATCTTTGTGTAGATGCCTTTCTAATTAATAGCTCTAGCCCAAACCTTTCCCCAGATTTCCTATTTAGTGTGTTCAGCTATGTACTCGACATTTCTATTTACAAGTTTCTTAGACTTAATATCACAAATAAAACTCTTGGAGCTCTTCCCAAGCATGTTAGTCTTTCCTACCATTAAATGGTAATATACTGCCTTTTTACTCTCAGATCATCTGCTGACTCTAAGTTGGATCTATCCACCTGATCCATTTTCACTCTCACTACAGGAGTTAAGCCACCATCTAGTCTCACCTGGACTTGCTCTAGCCTCCTGACTTCTCTTTTTCTGCTTCTGCCTTCTTCCAAACTTTTCCATCTAAGAGTCAGATAAAAATTATAGAACTGTAGACCAGGCTGTTATTCTCTTGATTAAAATCATTCAATATCTTTTCATTGCTTTTACTAATCAATCTGCTAAGTTGTTTCAGTCATGTCCAACTCTCTGCGACCCCACAGACGGCAGCCCACCAGGCTCCCCCGTCCCTGGGATTATCCAGGCAAGAACACTGGAGTGGGTTGCCATTTCCTTCTCCAGTGCATGAAAGTGAAAAGTCAAAGTGAAGTCCCTCAGTCATGTCCGACTCTTAGCAACCCCATAGACTGCAGCCAACCAGGCTCCTCTGTCCATGGGATTTTCCAGGCAAGAGTACTGGAGTGGGGTGCCATTCTTTTCCATGATCTATAGAGTACTCTACGTGATCTGGTGCTTGCTTTATCTAGCACCTTCCTAAATCACTTCCTCCTGCTCCCCTGTGCCTTAGATGTACTGAAGTCCTTTTTCTACTGTGAGCATGCCGAGTTATTTCTAATGAAAGAAACAGCTTCTCTGTGAAGCTCTTTCTCTGCCTGAAACACTGAGTCCCCTGCTTCTGGAGTGAAGGGACTCAATCCCATCCTTTAGTTCAGGATTGTCCTCATTTTTGAGAAGCTACCTCGGACCGTATTACCTCAGTAGGGCCTTTCCCTTTTCTTCCATTTTTCTTTGTTCTTTCTTTCGTTTCATATGACACTATCATGAGCTGTGTGCTTCGTGCTTGTTTATGCTTCTCCGTCGAGACAGGAGGCTCCACAGCAGGATGGATGTTGTATGTTCAGTGCTTGTTACAGTGCATAGTGTAGCTGCTTGCTTTGTAAGATATGTTGCTAAACTTAAAAGTGGTGTTGTTGTTCAGTTGCTAAGTCGTGACTGACTCTTTGCGACCCCATGAACTGTAGCACACCAGGCTTCCCTGGCCTTCACTATCTCCTGGTGTTTGTTCAAACTCATGTTCATTGAGTCAGTGATGCCGTCTCACCATCTCACCTCAAACTTAAAAAAGTGAGGCTGATATAGGAAATCTGATTTCTGACTGGAAGATTGGAATCAAACTATCCATCCACATGCTTCATACCATTCATACACTGAACCTATAGATAATTTGAAGATTAGGCAAAATGCTACAGGAGAGGTCCTGAATGGCTGACTGGCATTTAAGAGGCAGCATGAAATTTAAAGTCTGTGGTTGAGATGATGGTTGTTTTCTATTTTCTGTATTCACCTAGACATAGAAAGCACAGCTAAGGGTGATACTGGCCCTGGTCTCTTGGGCTTAATTCTGAAAGTACTCAAATTTGCTTTCTCTTGCTTAGTGGGAAGTATAGTCAGTCTGTTTGATGAGACAACTATCTGAATTCCTCACATACCTGAGTTCCTTAAACTAAGTAGTAACTTCTTGGGAGAGCTTTCCTTGTATTTGATGTAGTGTGGTAGAATGGAAAGGATTTTCAACCAGAATTGTGCGTGGGTTTTTATTTTGGTCTTGGTTATTTTGAAAAGAAAAAAAGCAAACAAAAACCACCATCACTAGAAAACATCCTGAGCCTCAGCTTCCCTATCTATGAAATAAGAGAATTGGATGAGTTGGTTTCTAAGGTTCCCACTGCCTTTAATCATTATGAAATCTGATTTTTATTTTTAAAAGTGTATGGGTTCTGATCCTGGAGGTAATCGCAAAAACTGCAGTCTTTAAGGAAGCCAGTCCTTTCCACACAGTCATTTTTATGGAGAAATAGTGAACACTGTTACAGACTACCTCAGCAAGTAGAGAATGATAAATTCCTTGAAGATTAAGACTCCTTTGAGTTAATCTGAACTCAATTTGAATGTTAATTTGAATTGTCCAAGGGAAAAATGTTTTAGGATTTAATGATCTGGGGCTCTTAATGACTTGTACTTCATCCTGCTGGGAATTTAAAAAGTGAATCAACTGAGAATAGTAAGTGCCCCCCTTCTAAGTTGTGGCACCCCCCAAAAGAATCTTTTTCACTTTAATGCAAGAGTGAGCAACTTTCTTGGTCATCCAGAAGTTTCCCCCCATGCTGAAAAGATGCGATAGAAAGGAAAGAAAGGCAGCCTTCCTATCTCCACTTATATTACAAAGCTAAGTCAAGAAGACTCTAAGCAAGTGAATGATTTCAAGATGAAATTTAGTTTTCATTGCAAGTAGCAACTTGTGTCTCTTCTATTAATTGTTCTTACTGTGGTCTAGCCTTTGTACCAAACACTCACTTATTACCCAAATATGCTTTGAGTTGGATGATAGTTTCCAGGAGAAGAAACTGAGCTGCTTAGGAGGTTAAGTAACTTGCTAAATTAAGGCTCAGTTAGCAAGTGGTTGAGTTGGGATTTGAACCAAGCAAATGAGTAATGAACCTTTCTTTGAGCCTACAATGTAGCTGAAAGAGTTTTCAGACTTTTTAAAGGTAGTGAACAGATAATAGAGAAATTAAGGACACTCAGATTACAAACCAAGTTGTGTTCCTTCTGTGTCCTTTTCCTAGAAATCCTGGGTATTTTCTTTTCGTCTAGTTGTATCAGTACCCTTTCCTTATAGGATTCTTCTTTTTAAAAATTCTAGAAGTGAAATAAAATCTTAGTTAAAATAATTAACAGTCATCTTTTATATGAATACATAATAGTACTTCATAAAAGCATGACCTTATTTGTAACTTAGAATCATCTTGACCTGTTGCTTTAAATAGTCTAATAATACAGGGTTTCCCCCTCCCCTGATGAGGCCCACTTTTTTTCCCCAATCACTTTAATTATGTGAGCTAGAATTCTGTTTCTCACACATCTTCAGTTCTCAACCTTGTTAAAATTAATCATATAATCCCCCCTTAAAACATAGTATTAAGTCACCATAGTAACACTGTATCCAAGCTTTATAGATAAAACATTACAGCCATAAGAAGGTAGCATTTTGGTATCCCCTTGACAGCTCTATAACTTTTATAGGAATGTGTTTCTTCTTCTGGCTTATATAAGGTGGAGGGATAGCATTACTTACTTACACCTGTTTTATTACCTTGTTGCTTTTAAATTCCTACCTTGTTTTTGTTCACCTTCCTAGTTAAAAAAGAGGTGGAACTCTCTTTGCTTTCTGAATTATTTTCTTGTAATCTCTAACCACTTTTCGAGGGCAGGAATTATTTCCTTAAATATGACCAGCTGGGGTCCATTGACCTTTTGTCCTGGAATACTTTGATAGTCTTTTAAAATTAAAATACTTTAATTTTCTTATGTGGCTTGTATAAGAGAGTTTTAGAAAAGAACGATATCCATATTCGAAGACTTAATTCATATGCTGTCAAAAACTCAATCAGTCTGCCTTTGGAAAAGGCCTGGTGAACCATGATTTTTCATTTCTACTGACAATTTATAGCAAATTATAGGTGAGAGCATTAATTTGAATATTTTATCAATTTGAGTATGTTTTGTAAAATATATATATAAAATACAAGTTAATGAGTTCCTTTGAATAAGTCAGTGTCAAATTATAAAATATTTTGTTTGCATAAATTTGTATACTAGAATTTGTAATATTTAACTATTTAAAACTTTTATTCATTTCTTTTTGGCTGTGCTGGGTCTCCGTTGGTTTGCGTGGGCTTTCCCTAGTTATGGCCATGGGGGCTGTACTCTTCACTTTGGTGCGTAGGCTTCTCATTGGGGTGGTTTTGTTGTTGTGGAGCTCAGGCCTGGTAACTGTAGATCATGGACTCAGTTGCTCCACAGCATGTGGAATCTTCCCAGATCAGGGATTGAACTTGTGTCCCCTGCGTTGGCAGGCAGATTTCTACCCTCTGTGCCACCAGGGAAGTATAAGATTTGACTTTTTAAAGAGGAATCCAAAGGCTAACTGGTAAACTGATTTCAAAAAGTGGATTTTAAAACATTTTATAACTTTAAAAGGGTTTCTAGATTAATCTGACCTGTAATATGCTTCTTAATTTTTTGAAATGTTTTTCAGTTTTTTCTGTGGTCTGCTGATTTTTGTGTTGATGCAGGAAGTTTCAGTTTTTACCTTTAATGTTTTTCTGTAAAACCTTGTTTCCATTTCTCAGAAAATATCTTGTGCTGATAAGACATTTGCTCTTTCTGTCCTATAAAATATAAAATATAGGTCTCATAAATTTGGAAATTATGAAAAGTACAGGAATTTAGGAAAGTAATAGCTAACCCTGCCCTCTTTTGAATTCTAGCTCCTCCCCTTAGTGGCTCTGTGAACTTGATTTAGTTATTTACTTATTAAGTTCTATAGTTTCCTTTTCTGTAAAATGGGAACATCCTTGAAGTTCCAGGGTTGTTGTGAGAGTAAATGAGATAGTATAATATCAAATGTCTAACTTTGTGGCTGGCATTTAAATTCTGCTGTTGCAGTCCCTGTTATTTTCTGAACTAGAGAAATAATCAGATGAGCATCATTACCAGCAAACTGGCAGGGAAGACTTTGGTGTCAGATAGGCCCAGGTTTAAAATTCAGCTTTTTGCAATTTACCAGCTGACATCTTACACAGTGGCACTCTAGGCTATTTCTCCATCTGTAAAATGAGGTTAATAGGATGCACCTTTCAAAACTGGATGCAGTGTTCAACAGGGACACCTGCCTGAGTGCAGTAAGTAGGGTTTGGTAGCTGTGATGAGGTGGTCACTGCTTGCTGTCTTTTTCTTTTTAAAAAAAATATCCACTCAGTTTTTTCTCTTGAAGTGTGTAAATGTTAAGTTCATTTATAAAGAATTCCACTGAGAAAGGAAATGTTACAGGTTCAATGACTTGTTGTGATTAGATACTTTATCAGAAAACTTACTGCACATTCATTTTCCCCTTTGTTCTCTTTGCCGCAGCCTCACAGTTAGCCAAGTTGGCCAAAACTTCACATTCGTGCTCACTGACATTGACAGCAAACAGAGATTCGGGTTCTGCCGCTTATCTTCAGGAGCAAAGAGTTGCTTCTGTATCTTAAGGTAAGGAAAATGGCTTTGGCTATTGGCTAGTTCTGTGAAACAATGTCAGCTTTTGCGTTGGTCTTCTGCAATTAAATTTTCCAGCTGTTCTTTTTATTTTCCTATCTGCTTCCCATAAGTCACTGCACTTGGGGAGAAGAACTTTACAATGTTGTCCTTGCACTTTAAGTTCTACAGATAATTGTATTTATTTATTTGTATCACATCCCTTGGGTGGAAAAAGGGATCATTGCGTCTGTGGAGTGTGCAGAAGCTGGAGAATCAGCATGGCTTCAGTTCCTCCTTCTGTTATCTGGAGCTGTCAGAAATTAGCCTGTTAGGCTTTCCCTTGGACATTTTGTGTATGTAAGATTATTAATAAAGTATGTGTCTGCAGTTCAGGACATCTTGCAGACACTGATTGTGCCCTTCTCAAAGTAACACTCCTGCCCCTTTCGGGTCAATGAGTAAGTAACTGTTTCCCAACTTGGCTCCCTCCGTAGAGGTTTTGAAAAAAGTGCAGAATCCTGTGAGAAGGCTTCTTTAGGTCTTCCAAAACTCCCTTCACACACCAGAAGCACACTTACTTAATGCCCTGTTTCCTCCTGCCAGAGGGGTAAGGCATATTCTGGGGTTGGAGGATGTGTGGAAATCTGATTTCGAGCTGCTGGCTCTGTGGGCTCCTGCTGGGCGCCTCCTGAGGGGGAGGTAAAGGCATCCCACACACTCTCCTCCGCATCTGCCTCGGTTAAGTAGGTGTCAGAGGGGCCTGCCTCCTGTCTCTGCTCATGTGCAGCAGCACAGGGCAGGACAGCAGGGAGGCGCCCCTGACAAAACCCGGGTCTCCCGTCTTGGGCTTGAGCCTAGGAATAAGAGGCCAGACCCACTATGAATTCCAGAAGGAGTAGTTCTCTGATGTACTAGTCTCTGCATTTTCTTTTCCTCCTCACTAAGAGCAGACCCCCTTGCCCCCAGACACACACACACCCTAACACCATGGGAATGGTGAAGGCTAACTTTCAGTGTCTTAGCTCTATAACTGTCGGTCAGAAATGCTGCTTCTGCATTTCTCTACATAAATCTTATTATTGTTTTTAATCAGTGACGTCCACTGGCTCCTTCATCAGGCATAGTATCTCTAATTTGAGCGCTAGAGGACAACTGCTAGAAAGACCTTAAGATGGACGTACAAACCCGGCTGCTTTGCAAGACTCCTGTTCGCAAGCACACCTCTAGCCCAGGCCGAAGGACTACCTGTCCTGAGTATTAGACTCTGATATAAATTATTATTTACTTTTTTATTTAACAATTTTTTTTCAAGAAAATTTTCTCTTACATTTTTGTCTGATGTTGTATTTCGGCCTTGGCTAGGACACTGCATATTTATGTGGTCATTCAGGGAGATGAGGGCTTAAACCAAGTTCTTGAAGTTTTGCTGAAAGGTTTTGTCCCGTAATGTTTGGGGATGTGATGTTTCTTTCAAAGCTTGGGTGTATGTATTGAGGGAAGGGAGATTCTTGAATTGGTACAATTACAACCACTCAACACACTTCAGAGAGTGAAAAACTGTTTATTTAAAAATTGCTCATATCTGATTCTGGTGTTTGTATCTACATGTAGGGCCATGTTTGTGACAAGCTAGTTGAATAGCCTTTTGCTGTTATCATTTAGAATGAAAAATAGCAGCAATTGGTGTGTTTTCTATCTATTGTACTAGCTAGAAGCTATGGGGAAAAATTTGGTGGGTTAATTCATTCATTTGTTTGTCAGTCCTTAATTGAGTGCTTACTATTAGCTAGTCCTTGTCCTTGAAGAGTTCCCAAGATGAGCTGGGGAGATGGATGATCTTTCTACAGTATGCTATATATAACACGTAGAATGACCCCTTGGAACAGTGTCTTCTTACTATTGCTAATCTAGCACCCCAGAGCATAGTGGCTGTAGTTCAAAATAGTCTTCTATGGATTCTGGGACATGCATTTCATGGGTATTTAACATGAAGCCAGAAGGCTCTGTTTATCTTATTCAGCTTTTGCTTGTATACAGGGCACACAAAATGGCACTTTCCCTGTGCTTGATTTGGAATCATTGCTGGGTTGAAACTAGCATATGAGTGGAAGAACTTGCTGTTAACCCTGGATAACTGATTGGTGACATGTCCAGTGGAGAGGTCTTCCAAGAGAACATTGGTGGAACTTGGGTCTGGGTTACATTATTATTTAGCATCATCTTCTTTTGCTGTTTGGTCTTCTTGCTTTGCTTCAGATGCTTTTCCTTTAGTTAATGTGTGTTTTAAAGTCCAGTCATGTTCTCAGTCAGAAAAGGCAATGGCACCCCACTCCAGTACTCTTGCCTGGAGAATCCCATGGATGGAGGAGCCTGGCAGGCTGCAGTCCATGGTGTCGCTAAGAGTCGGACACGACTGAGCAACTTAACTTTCACTTTTCACTTTCATGCATTGGAGAAGGAAATGGCAACCCACTCCAGTGTTCTTGCCTGGAGAATCCTAGGGACAGGGGAGCCTGGTGGGCTGCCGTCTATGGGGTTGCACAGAGTCGGACACGACCGAAGCGACTTGGCAGCAGCAGCAGCATGTTCTCAGTGTGCCCAATACTCTTAAGTCTGCTCAGCTGCCACCTTTACTTTTGCTTTTCCATTTCTTCCCGTGAGGGATGTAGATCCTAGTGATGGCATTTGTGCAGACATAGCCCCCACTGTTCTAGGATTTCACTGCTTAGGATCACTTTTTCTCTCTTTCAATCTCATTTGCTTCCTGGACCACATGAACGACCAGACCTTTCTGCCTTCATACATTTTTACCCATCCTTCCAGGCTCAGCTTGAGCATTTCTCAGAGTCACCTTTTCCAGGCAGAAGTAATCATCCCATCTTCTGGATGCACCCAACATGATTTGCACTCTTCAGCTATATACTCATAAGCCTTGATCTTCTTCTGTCTTTCTCCTAGTAAACAGTTAACTCTTTACTGGCGAAGGTTGTGTCTTAAGCAGCATCTGCAACCCCATCACTTAGTATAGTGCTTGACAGAGGTGTGCTTGACTTTCAGAGACAGGGAGATCCATTCCATTCGGTTGGAAAAGCAGAACACTGAGGGCTCAAGTGGGAGGACAGGCCTCATTGGATACTAATTCAAAGAGAAAATACGAAGTCCAGTTTTTGGCAGAAGCATGGTTCATATTACTAGACAATTCATATTACTCGTAAGAGGTGCATCTTTGATTCTCACACTTTGGATTCAGTGACACAGTGGACATACATTGTATCCGTAAAGGATTGGGTCATTAGTATTTTACAAAATTTAGACATAATTTTACAATGAAAGGTTCTTAGACATCCTTTACTCAATATAACTTACTAGATTCATTGTTGGGGGCATTGTCTGTTCTTCCCCACTAGAATGTAAGCTTCATGAAGCCTGGGAATTCTTAACCTGTTTGGTTCACAGATACACCCAAAGCGTATTGAAGAATATCTCTGGACATAGTAGACAATTAGTAATACTTGTTTTATGAAGGATTGAATCCCTGAGTTTATTTTAAAAAATTCTTTTTCAAAGTTTTTTTGAGCTCTTGTTACCAGCTAACCTTGACAGAGATGTAGTTGTACTAAACTAAAAACTCCTATGAACAAAAGTACCATGGTATATAAAGTCAGATGCATTATTTCCTTCCACAATTGACTGGCTCTTTATATTAAAGCATTTTACTTTTCTTTGAGAGTCACCATTATATTATTTAGCTAGTTGCTAGATGGTGTGTGTGTGTGTGTGTGTGTGTGTGTGTGTGTGTGTTCAGTCGCTTCAGTTGTGTCTGACTCTTTGCAACTCTATGGACTATAGCCTGCCAGGCTCCTCTGTCCATGTGATTTTTTAGGCAAGAATACAGGAGTGGATTGCCATGTCCTCCTCCAGGGAATCTTTCCAACCCAGGGATCGAACGCACATCTCTTATGTCTCTTGCATTAACAGGTGGGTTCTTTACCACTAATGCCACCTGGGAAGCCCCAGGTTAAAAGCACCAGCTAGGAGAACATGAGTTATGACTAAGTTAGTTGTTCTTCTTTATAAACCCAAGAATCCAAGAAAGTATTTTAGCATTCTCAGATAGTACCAACTGAGTCTAATATATAGTAAATATTTACCTCTGAAATCTTAATATTGTAAGACAAAGACAAAGTGACCTAGATCACTTTTTTGGTGGCTTCTTTTGTGCGAAAAACACATGACCCAACAAGGCTAAAACTGTAATGAAATATGCTATTTATAAGAAGCTTCTGGTTTTGGATGATCAGAAGAAATGGAGGAGTTCAAAGTCATAACTGTATTGCTTAGAGTGGGGAGCAGTAGATTATGGAAGATAAGCCATACGGTATTAACTTATTCTTTATAAAGGCACTTTAAAAGTATTTGTGTTCTACAATTTTCTACTTAATATGTAGGGATCTTATTTCAGCTCTTGAGAAAACTTGAGTAACAATCTTTATACCCAAATAGAGTTGTTCAGAACCTCTTATCCGTTTTGGGAAGAAATAACTTGTTTCATCAATATGGCATCTAAAAATTTTTTAGCCTAACATTTAAATTTTTTATTCAATTAGTAAGTATCTTAGTATCTTACATATTTCAGGAATGAGCAATGGATAACATGTGGGCTTTGGCCTTTATTTACCTCGAGGTCCCTTAAAATAGACACACAAATCTAGCCTCGGCTCCCCATATGAGAACTTCTTAGTTGTCCTATTCACCTAAGAGTTTGGTAAGCTGCATTTTCTGAACTTGGTATTTCAAACTGTAAACAATATATACTTTTTGCCCTTTACCAAATATTAAATTGAATTTGCTTCTAGGTGCACTGTTCCAGGCCACCTCTGATTTTGATACCTGTCTCCCATTTCACTTCTACTACCCTTACTGTCTTGGGGGCCATTTCATCTTTGGGAAGGGACTACATAAATAAGTAATTAATATATCTTGTGATAGATGCTTTTTAAAAATATATGTATCCTTAAGGTTCTTTGGGGTCACAGATTAGGCAGAGCTCATGTTTGACTTGGAGAATCAGAGAAAGTGTTGCTGATGGGTTCCAGTTAAATTGGACCTTAGAGAATCAGTAGAGGCTTGCCTGGAGGAGAATGGGAGAAAAGCTCTCTGGGCCGTGAGAACTGGTACACAAAGGTCTAGACAAATGAAGGTCCAGCACTGTGAAAGAAGGATGAGAATTCTGAGGAAAGACTGACAGCAAGAGACGATGCAGTAAAGGCTTGGGACAAGACTGCAAAAATCTTTGTGGGCCATGCTCAAGATTTTGAATTTATCCCATAGAAAATGGTGTGTCACCTGATGGTCTGGGGCAGGTGTTAGAAATACTGACATTTGTACATGAAATGGCTGTCTACACAAGCTTGGAGTTTTCTGGTTATTGTTAGAGGGATGCTGCACATCACTTTGGGAATAGCATCTGATTTAGATTGGAATTTTCAAGACTCAACTTCAGTGTTTTTTTTTTTTTTTTTTTTTAATAATAGAATGTGTTCCTTGGCTCTTATTGGGGAGTCCTTCCTTCCATGCAGATTGGCGTGTGGGCTTATGTTTAAACTTTGTGTTAAGTGAGGACCATCTTCCTTCTGGAACATTTTATGACTTAATGGCAAGAACAACTACTGCATCCCTTTTTCATCTGTATTGTAGTCATATCTACTATAAACAGAAAAGCTCGGTTTTCACAGAAAAAAAGAAGCTAGAAGTAATAGAGTCTGGTTTTGAGAACTTTGGCTTCTCTAACTGCTCCAGTGTTTTTTAAACAACACACACAGTTGAGGAGAAAAATCAAAGAACTCTTTCCTTAGGCAGGTGGAATGGCAGAAACCCTTTTGGATTGTGTTTTAGCTGCTTCAGTTTAAAATAAGTGTATGGGGGATGGGGAAGGGAGTTGAGAAGGAAGGTTGTGGGGACAGCTCCCAGAGTTTTACCTTGAAAGCAGGTGCTGCTGAAATATTCCAGAAACAGATGGAATCTCCTATTCTTGTTTTAAGCTATTTATGGTTGTCTCGCCTGAGGGTACCCTGCTGTACAAAAATGTACAGCCTGATGTTTGAGGGCAGTTTGGGCATCAAAGCTGGGTCCCCTCTGGGAGACATCAGCCTTTCTTACCAATGCCTTAAATGCCATTTGGGAAACCGGCGTCTTTCATACTATTTAACAGAAGATTTTCCTCTGCTTTTTGAGTGTTTCCATCTCTCTGGGGCTGTTTGATTTCTTTTTAATTCCTTCCCTTAAAAGTATGATGGGTATAATGTTGTTTTCTGGATGGTCAGCTGGGAGAAGGCCTGATTGCTGTGGCAGATTATAATTCCACTCATTGTGGATCCTGGCACATGTCTTCTGTCAGAAACTGAACCCATGGGATGGGGCCTGTGGAGGCTCTGGTTTACTAGGCCCAGGGCCTTTTCTGAGAGTATTTTGAAAGGCTTGCATGGAAGGTGTGCTCATCAGAACATCACTTTGTGGGAGGCTGTAACTTTTTTTTTTCTTAATTAAAAAAAATGAAGTGGTTGGGGCATGTTGCATGTTTTATTGCTACACAGATGCCTTCATGCTTAGAAATATATAATCCTCTAGGGAGTCACAATTCGACAATGGTAACAAGCTGTACAGTTTTAACAAAATCACCTTTAAAGAGGAGAAAGGGAAATAAATAAAACTGCTCTTGCTCTCCTAGTAGCCTACTATTTGAGGGCTGGGAAGCTGGACAGTTGGAAAGACAGGTGTGTCTTCTGTATTGTCAGCCACCGGAGGAAGAAGCTTTTTTCACCCCTCCTGGTCTTTTACAAAGGAAACCAGCCTGGCTCAGGGTTGTGGGTATTTGAAAAGTCTAAGACTAGCTAAAAGAAAATTTTCATTTTGAGATTGAATGAGCTGGGCATTGCAATAGACATGATATGATGTCACTCTATGTTTCGAAGGCAGAATGCTACCTTTTCTTAATGCTCTTAATGCGTGTTTCTCTTCATATATATTTAGATTAAAGAACCATGATGGGTTGTTCACCTTTGCAGAATGATTTCAGAAGTGAATTTAAAGACCTATTAAGAAAAATGTACTATAGTCCATCCTCATTTTATATATGATGAAAATGAGACCTACAGAAGAAAGATTTTTTTGGTCCCAAGTTCTTTAGCTAGAGGATAGCAGTTTTCTGACCCCACAATCCAGAGTCTTGTCCAAGATATAACAATGATTTTTCCACTTGGGAGAATAAGCACAAGACCACCTGGGACTAAGGTTTTTCAAGACTCAGTTGCCTCAAGCATCAAAAAGTCATATTTCCTTAGGGCCAGTGTCGTTGCATTCTGTGTGAACAATCCAGCCATATGATTATAGAGTAAAGAAAACGATATAGTTTTCTTTAAATCTGATGTAAGGTATGTTTGAATGGAAAACCAGTAAAACTGAGCCTGCCTTCTGAAAAAAAGAGAATATTAAGAATTCCATATGAGGGACCCTTTTTGGAAGACAGGAAAAGCATTCTATAGGAGAGGCCACTGGTGTTTTTTGATTGAGTTTGAGTGTCAGCAATTTTTATTGGACCTCCCTACAAGCAAACCACTTTCCTACAATAGCAACAATAAGCAGAATGTATTTATTTGAGCTTTATCTTTGCTTTTCACTGGGCAGGAGGTAGAAAGGAAAATAACTCAGTATGCTTCACACCTTAAATTGCCCTTTGGATCTAAGCTACACTCTTATTTTAAGAGCAAGATAGACTTGTGAATACAAAGAAGAGTCTGAATTTAGGTTTTCTGGCCCTTCCAGTGATCAGTTTTAGAAGCAGTAGGAAGTCTAACATTTGTCCGTCATGGAAAAGCCCTGAAGACTGAGATAGTGTATCTCTTTACATCATTTCAAGGAGAAAAATCATTATGCCATCTGCACTTTGAAGAGCCCACAATTCTTACAATCAGTTATGAGTCACTTATTTTTAAGATGTAAAATTTTTTGAGGTTGTGAAGATATACTTCTTCACTAGAGGAATTTAAAAAACTTCAGAAAAGTAAGAAAAGCAGTCTATCATCTTATGATTCCCATAATGACTAGATGTGTTTCTTTCCTTGAATTGAGATCATGCTGTAGGTATATTTTTCTATCCAGCGTTTTCATTTATCATACTGTAAATAAGTATCTTTACATATCATTAAGCATTCTTTCCTGAGAATCTTTCTGACTGTGTAATTTGTGTGAAATTGATTTATAAGACAAGAAGCTCTTAGTTATCGAAATTTTTTTTCATGCTAAGACTTATGTTCTTTTAAAAATGCATTTGTTCTAGTGAATTTCATTCAGCTAATTACTTTTTTAAAAAAACTCAACTACTTTTTATCTTAACATGTGAGCTATTACCCATTTCTTGACAATGAAGAATAGTTACTAACTTCTGAAAACAATGAACCTAAAAGTATAGAAATAGTATCAAAAGTCATAGTTAAATCGAGTGACAAATAATGTATTTAGTTTACTTTTCCTTTCTGTGTTTCACTTTGACATTTATATCTTCAAAATGATCATTTTTATTAGTGTAAGTTTTATGATAAATTGCAAAAATAATGTAGCATAAAGGGACTACTTTTAAAGTTGCACAGCAATTGATTTTGAATATATTATATTCTGACTGGAAAGAAAGTGTACATACCTTAAAACTTCATATAGAGACTTAGGGACTTATTAAACATTGTAGATAAAATTAAGTTCTGTACTATAGTATGCAGTAGAAATTGAGTAGGTTTTTATTTCTCTTTCATGGCAAGTGAAACTACCAGTAACCTTCAGCAAAGCTAAGGGCAGTTGTCTCTAACTCAATTCAGAAGTGTTAGAGTACCTCTTTGGAGATTTTCAATCCCTTATCTAAAATACAAAGCAATATGTATTACAAAATTAATTCTGAGAATCATCCCTTATGGTTTCTAATCTAGTATATTTCAAATGTCTTTAAAGTAGGTGGAGCTTTGTATTTGGGGTTAATTGTCCTATTGTTCATTTATTCAGTCTGGTATTTTAACTAGCTCTTTATGTGTATTAATGAGCCCAAAATGCAGCAAAAAAAAAAAAAAAAAAAAAAAAGCTGGGCTCTAAAGAAAAACTTGACATTTTAGAACTTACTTAAATGTGTGGTGGAAAAAGAAGTTGGGTGAAGTTCAGTGTCCTGTAGTTTTTTTGCTTGAACTCCTAATGACTGGTTTCCTTTAAAAAAAAAAATTTTTTTAAGTTTGAAAATTCTGCTCCCACAAGAAAACAAGTCTTTGGTGGGGGGGATAAAAACAAAACAAACCCCCAAAAAATCCACAAAAGCAACTCCAAGCCAAAAGCAGAGTATGTTTGCTGGTGCCCAGTCTTCTGCTGAGCTAGGCATTTGCTGTCATCCACTTTAAAAAAGAATACATATTTGGTAATTTCGGTTATTTTAAATAAATTTTTAATTTGTACTTTTTCTTTATTAGTATATGAAAATATACTAAGTGTTGATTATCCTCATTAAGTAAAGATAGCCTTTGTGCCCTAACCACTAGAAGCAATACTTGTTTTTACCTTTTTTTTAATTCCCCAGAGATTATCATCCCTGGTCTTTTTATATGAAGAGATAGTTTACCTTTCATGCAGTGGGACTCCCTGAATTTGTCTTTCCTAGAATTTAATACTTATGTTATAATTGAATGAACATTGGTAATTGGTACTAAATTTGACTTTTTAATCTTCTTGAAAATTGGATTAATAATATAAAATGTTTTCATTTACCCAGCATTCATCTTTGTAGTTACTTCAGTGGTGAACTGAGGATAAAACTAATTGAGAATTTCATTGTGATGACTAATAGAACACACAAAGAACTTAAGTACTGTTTTATCTACTATGTAAATGTTTAACTACAACCCTGTGCTTTTCTTTTGTAACCTGTGAACTATAATCTGCAAAAGGAAAATGCACTGATTTTAGCTATATATACACACGTAAGTATATATATGTGTCTGTGCATATATTTATATATTATATATACTCACATAAGTACATACAAAAATTATATAGAAAATACTCAGATAATTACCCAGTTAAGAAATTTCCAACACTTCAGAATAATTTTTTCACCTGTGTGGTGGTGGTTTAGTTGCTAAGTTGTGTCTGAGTCTTGTGACTCTATGGATTATAGCCTGCCAGGCTCCTCTGTCCATGGGATTCTCCAGGCAAGAATAACTGGAGTGGGTTGTCATTTCCTTCTCCAGGGAATCTTCCTGACCCAGGAATCAAACCCAGGTCTCCTGGATTGCAGGCAGATTCTTTACCAACTGAGCTACAAGGGAAGCCCTTCGTCTGTGTATGTGTCCCTAAATAATATGGTAGGGATAATAATATAATTATTATAAAAAAAAATAATAATATGGTTTGGAACCTGTATAAATTATACAATATGAAATCATTTCAAGTCTTCTTTTGCTGAGTTTTTGAGAATCATCCATGCTGTTTCTTCTCTTTACTATATGAGTATTACATATTGTATGACCATACTATAATTTGTTTATGCATTTAACTATAGGTGGCCATTTGGTCTGTTTGCAGTTTGTGGCTTTTATGAATGTTCTTGAACAGATATCCTAGTACACAAGGCACTTGGTTTTGTGGTATATGAGCCTAGGAGTTGAATAGCTGTGTGTTGGGTACATACACCTTCAACTTTATTGTGTAATGCCAAATTGTTTTCTAAAATGGCTATGCCATTTTACTGATCTGCCAACTGTGTGTAAGCCTCCTTCTAGTTCTACACTGCTGCCACTTACTGCTTTTTGTTTATTTTTTTTCACTTACTGCTTCTTTTTATTTTATTTTTTGTTAATCTACAGATTTTTATTTTTGTACAATACTCTATCTGCTAAGTCGCTTCAGTCGTGACCGACTCTGTGCGACCCCATAGACGGCAGCCCACCAGGCTTCCCCGTCCCTGGGATTCTCCAGGCAAGAACACTGGAGTGGGCTGCCATTTGCTTCTCCAATGCATAGAAGTGGAAAGTGAAAGTGAACTCTCTGAGTCGTGTCCGACCCTTAGCGACCCCATGGACTGCAGCCCACCAGGCTCCCCGGTCTCTGGGATTCTCCAGGCAAGAACACTGGAGTGGGTTGCCATTTCCTTCTCCAATGCATGAAAGTGAAAAGTGAAAGTGTACTTGCTGAGTCGTGTCCGACTCTAAGCGATCCCATAGACTACAGCACCAGGCTCCTCCATCCATGGGATTTTCCAGGCAAGAGTACTGGAGTGGAGTGCCATTGCCTTCTCCACACTTACTGCTTTTTAAAAGAAGACATTCAACTTGCTATTCTCCTTTCTCAGAGCCTGTGAGATCTGGGTCTTATCATTATTTCCCTAAAGATTAATTTGGCCTCATTGTCTGAAGAGGCATTGCTAGAGAAAGAGGCATTGCTAGAGAAAGAGGCATTGCTGGGGTTTTAAGAAGCAAGCTGATCATCCCTGAGATGAAATGAGCTGTGAGATGGCATGGCATAAAGAGCATGGTCTGGAGTTAGCGCAGAATTTGAATCCTCATCCTGCTGATGCAGAAACGTGCTTATAGGTGCACCATTTATTGTTTCTGAGCCTTAATTTCCTCATATCTACTTTTTTTGGGGGGGACGGGTGGTGGTGCTGAAGACTAGAGATAGTATAGGCAAAAAATCTTGGTAAGGTTGTCTCTGGTAGCTTACAACATTGTGTGTTTCTAAAAGAAGGATAGACCAGTTGTAACATATACATGTCCTTGTCATACATGGGATTTGTGTGGGCATGTACATAACCAAGTCTGTGTGAGTCTAGTCATATCAACTTGAAGGGGATACTGAGTGGCTATGAGGTGGGCACTTATACACTGTAGGTCCGGGTGGAAAATGATCCAACATGCCTGGAAAATAATTGATGATATGTATTCACAATCTTTATATGAATTGTTCCCATTTTTGAAAATCTCCTGAGGAAAACTCAAATATATGTACAGATATATGTATGAGGATGTTTATTATAGTATATAAGATGAGAAATTAGGAGCAATTAATGGAGGAAGTTAGCTAAATTAATACCATTAAAATTATGCTTTTGATGATTATTTAATGACTTGGAAAACATCTGCGATATACAAAAATAGCAAAAGACAAATTTTCATATATGATATCTCTATTTTGTAAGAAAATCAGAAAAAAAGCCTGGGTGATTGCATACTTTATTAAGCATTAACTTTGAGACTAGTTAGGTAATGGGATCACGTGTGTTTTAAATTTTCTTCTTTGTATGTTTTTAATGAAGTAGTTCTTGCAATTTTATCCTGTCAAGTTCAATTCAAATATTCATTGCACCACAGTTTATGTGTTTTTTAATTTGGAAAAATTATAACTACCTTCATATAAAACATGACTCCAAATATAGAATGCTGCAAATGGTAGTACTTTAACTGCCAAAATGACCACTGATGTTCTAGTATGTTTTTCTCCTCCTA
>SJYA01004306.1:0-35584 GCA_006410615.1 Neotragus moschatus
TTTTAATTTTTCTTTTTAAAAATATATTTTTGAGCATAATTGCTTTACAAGGTTGCGTTAGTTTCTGCTGTGCTACAACACGAGTCAGCTATGTGTATACACATATCCTCTCCCTCTAGAGCCTCCCTCCCAAGCCCACCCCTCCAGGTCATCACAGAGCACTGAGCTGAGCTCCCTGTGCTCCACAGCAGCTCCCCACTAGCTGTCCATCTTATATTCGGTAGTGTATATATGTCAATGCTGCTCTCTCAGTTCGTCCCACCCTCTCCTCCCCCCACTGTGTCCACAAGTCCATTCTCTATGTCTGCATCTCTCTTCCTGCCTTGCAAGTAGGTTCATCAGCACCATTTTTCTTGATTCCATATATGGCATTAATATGTGATGCACAGTGGTATCACTGTGGTACCACTCAGTGGTATCACAGTGGTATTTTTCTCTTTCTGACTCACTTCACTCTGTATGACAGACTCTAGGTCCATCCATGTCTCTACAAATGACCCGTATTTAAAGTTTATAGCATCCTTGCAATTTGCTGTTCCCCCATTTCACAGATGAGGCCACTGAGGATCAGAGAGGTTTTTAATTTACCCAAGGTCAGGCAGGTGGCATGAAAAGCACCTGAAATTCACACTCAGATTTGTCTGATTCCATCTAACAGGTGGAATGGGGGTCTTACCAAGGATACTGTCCAGACCAGAGCATTTCTGAAAAATCAGGCCAAGTAAATTATAATACTATTAATATGAAATACCTAACCTCCTGGTACTTCTGTATATTTCATCTGCAAGTACTTTATGAGTCACTATATCTGTGGGAATAACTCTGCATCAACCCCAAAGTGCCTACATCATAGACAGCCCTCTAGAATCGCAACTCCTTGTCCCCCACCTGGCTCAGATCTTCCTTTAAGAGCCCTGGGCACAGAAGTTCCCAATGGGTATGACCACATTTGATGTCATAGAAAGATATGTGGCTCTGGAGTCAGACAAGCTCAGTTACCTTCTAGCTGTGTGATCTTTGGCAAGTTATGTAACCTCTCTGAGCCTCAGCTCCCTCATCTATCAAATGAGGATATAGATACTTAAGTCAAAGGGTGAATGAAGAGGTAAGAGAATATAATTACATATCCTTATTGCAGCCACACAGCTGTGGCCCTCAGGTCCCACTGACCTCCCCACCCTACCTCCAACCCCTGTGCCAGGCATCCTTGAGTACAGCATCTTGGCTCTCCATACACAGCCTCTGTATTTCTAAGGAGGTCTTCAATAATTTTTATTCAGTTACTCAAATGTACAGTTGTTTTTCCTGCTCAAAATCCTTTCCATATGCTGCTTCTTAGACTGTCTATTGTGGTTGTGTGCTCAGTCATGTCCAATTCTTTGCACCCCCCTGGATTAGAGCCCGCCAGGCTTCTCTGTCCATGGGATTTCTCAGGGAAGAATACTGGAATAGGTTGCTATTTCCTTCTCCAGGGGCTCTTCCCGATCTAGGAATTGAACGTGCATCTCCTGTGTCTCCTGCATGAAAGGCAGGTTCTTTACAGCTGAGCTGTCAGGGAAGACTGTCCATACTCTGCCAAAAACACAGACCTTCCCAGGTTCTCCTTTGACAAATACATGCATGCACATACGTATATATGTGCACACAGCACACACACACACTGCAGAGACAGACACACACACTCACGTAGGCACACACATTCACATGGATGCAGGAGGCACATACATTACCTGGTTAATCCCTACACATTCTTTAATTCTCAGCTAATTTTTTTTTCAGGGAATCCTTCCAGAGGTCTGACTTCTTGCTTAAACAATTGCAAAGAACCACATTCCTTCCCTTCACTGTGTTTGTTTGCATTTACTCCCTCCGGAATCCCAGAGCGCCGCCGGCTCCTCTCCCATGGTGGGCAGGAACCCACATCTGCTCACTACCGTGACCACTCAGGTTGGAATCCTGACTCCACTGCTTACTGTCTGTGTAACCTTGGATGAGGTCTCTTCTGTGCCTCAGTTTCTCCATATGTAAAATGTCAAATAATAGTATATACCTCAAAGGTTGCAAGGATTAAATGAGTCATGCTAGTGACATCACTTAAAGCAGTGCCAGCCTTCAAAGAAATACTGTATGAGGGTCATCTATGGTTATTTGATGAATGAATGGATGTCTGGCACTGATAAGTTACTGAATAGATGGTAGTGACTGCTCATGTTATTATTACTATCACTGCATGTAGGTCACCTTTTCAGGTGAGTGCTGCAGTGGTGGATCAGCATGTTACTAGCTGGTTATTTTAGCTCTCCAGTGGAGAAGGCAATGGCACCCCACTCCAGTACTCTTGCCTGGAAAATCCCATGGGCAGAGGAGCCTGGTAGGCTGCGGTCCATGGGGTCACGAAGAGTCGGACACAACTGAGCGACTTCCCTTTCACTTTTCACTTTCCTGCATTGGAGAAGGAAATGGCAACCCACTCCAGTGTTCTTGCCTGGAGAATCCCAGGGACGGGGGAGCCTGGTGGGCTGCTGTCTATGGGGTCACACAGAGTCGGACACGACTGAAGTGACTTAGCAGCAGCAGAGAGGTGTAAGCAGTGGGTAAGATGTTAGGATTCTGCACCAGCCTGTCTGTGGTCTAAGCCCCATGTCCATAATTCTGTAGCCAGAGCTTTAATCTCTGCAAGCCTCACTGCATTTCTCATAGGCTTGTTGTGAGTTCTGGATCCGGTGACACCCTGTACGTGACCAGCTCACTCATGTGCCTCACTCATGGTCCACAGTCAGAGAAAGTAAACTCCCCCTCCTCCCACCATTCTTGCTGATGACCACGGGCTGTCACCTTTGCTCTGGCCGGACATCTCGGAATTATCCTCCTGTTTTTGGTGCTGCATCTACTTTGCAGCATTCAGTCTTCTCTAGTTGTGGGGCAAGGGCTTAGCTGCCCTGTGGCAGGTGAGATCTTAGTTCCCTGACCGGGCATTCAGCCTGCAATGGACCACCGAGGAAGCTCCTCAAAATCTTACTCCTTGGAAATCAAATGGACCTGAGTTTTTGCATTTCCTTTTCAGAAGATGAGTTGTGTCATTGTTGTGAATAAAGACTAGATGATTATGTATGCGTATGTGTGTGGCACTCCATGTTGTGTTGAAATTATCTAGAGGCAAAGGCCCTGGGCTTAGTTATATGTCAATTAGCAATGACTTCAGCTACAAGAAACCTGACTCCTGGGGCTCACATAGGAGGCTTATTTTTCCCTCTCTGCTAATGAGTTAGAAGGCTTCCCTGGTGGCTCAGTGGTAAAGAATCCACCTGCCAATGCAGGCGACCCAGGTTCAATCCCTCAGTTGGGAAGAGCCTCTGAGGAGATGACAACCTGCCTGAGTGTTCTTGCCTGGGGAGTCCCATGGACAGCGGAGCCTGGTGGGCTACAGTCCATGACGTCGTCAAGAGTCAGACACAGCTTAGTGACTAAACAATAAGGGATCAGAAGGTGGGCACTTGCCAGCAGGATTCCTGGTCTCCTCCACTTCAGGGCCAGCCTTGCTGTAGTCCTCTAGGTCTTTCCTTGGATTGTTGCTTCTGTTAAAAGTAAGTGCTGGGCTAAGTCCAGGCATCAAGTTTACATCAAGGTGGAACAATGGAGCAAGGGTGGCATGAGTGGGTCCATCCTCTCGTCAGAAAAGCAAACACAGTTTCCCTCCGGTGTCTCGTTAGCCAGAACTGTATCCAGGTGGCAGTTTGGGAGAGCCACCTGCGGTGCTGGGGGCTCAGGGGGCTGCCACCCCCACAGTGGTCCTTACCCATCCCCACCCCGAGCTCAGCGGCAGTCTTGGTGCCAGATGCTGTTCTCCTGCACCACCCGCCCTCTGGGAAGCCCTGTGGACGCACATTCCCCTGCCCCCCACGTTAGCCAACAGCGTCATCCCCTTACTTTCACGCTTACTCATTAGAACACAGAATAAAACACATGGCCTTGAATTTACTCAAGTTTACATTAAAAAAATGTAAGTCTGCTACAAGCATCAGAGTTTCTGATGAGTAACAAATTACAGGAGACATCTCAGTGGGTTGTGACATGGTGGGTGAGAATAGTGGGCGGAAATGGCCAAAACACGGCCATTGAATCAGTTTAAAGTAAGTAAAACTGGCTCTGTCTTCACGGCTATTATTTGAAATAATCTTCCTTGTAAATGGCGTAGAAATCAGGCCAAATGTCATAGGATCATGTCACTCATTGAATCACCTCTGGGTTCCTCTGTCTCCTCTCCAATGAAACTCAAGATGGCATGTACATAAAGACTCATCAGATGATGTTGAAAATAGAGGATACACCTCTGATTTATGGTTAAGGGAATGAAGTTCTTTATGAGTTTAGATTTATGAACTACCTCTCCTTCCTCCTGCAACACACACACACACAATTTTAATGTTCTTTTGATATATATCTCTGCCTGTTCTTTGTGTCTCTTATTTTCATTTAATTACTCCACGAATTATTTTTAGTTTGCAGACTAAAATTTTGGAAAGGAATAAAAGCACACTTGGCACAAAGCCCATGGCCTCCGCTTAATGCTGTCTCTCTGTACAGACATCCAAGTCTTCGGAAATGGCGGAGGCAGGGGTCAAGTCCTCCCTTGCTTTGTCAAATGTGAATGCTGGTTCTCAACCATGGTAGGAGGTATTGCGCATGTAGATCAGTTACTAATAATAGAGCTGACAAATTCTTTACTCTTTTCCTTTTTAATAAGCTGGAGCAAATTCAAAACTTTTAATTCCTTCTTTGACTTCATTGTTGATCCACTGGTATTTTACTAGCATGCTGTTCAAGATTTTTCATAAGGGCAGGGGTGTCCTTGTGATGAGCAGGATACTGCAGCTAAGGAAAACATGTTTTACCTGTAGCCAAAGGAGAGAGCAGCTTTCCTGATGGATCAGTGGTAAAGAATCTGTCTGCCTTGAAGGAGGTGCAGGTTCGAGCCCTGGGTCAAGAAGATGCCCTGGAGAAGGAAATGGCAACTCACTCCAGTGTTCTTGCCTGGGAAGTCCTACAGAGGAGCCTGGTGGGCTACTGCATATGAGGTTGCGAAGAGTTGGACAGAACTGAGCAACTGAGCACACACCTGCAAAGGGGAGCCAGGCTATTGCTGATATAAAGTGAGTAGTTGGGGTGGTCCCAGGTGGCACTAGTGGTAAAGAACCCGCCTGCCAATGCAAGAGACATAAGAGACAGGAGTTCATTCCCTAGGTCAGGAAGATCCCCTGGAGGAGGGCACGGCAACCCACTCCAGTATTCGTGCCTGGAGAATCCCATGGACAGAGGAGCCTGGTAGGCTATGGTCCATAGCGTTAAAAAGTGTCCGACATGACTGAGGGGACTTAGTACACACACACGGAAGTATCAATTCACTCAACAATTCTTTACTGAGCTACTATTATGTCCCAGGCACTGTCTTCAGTTTAGAGCAGTGGTCCCCCATCTTTATGGTGCCAGGTATTCGTTTCACAGTAGACCATTATTCCATGCTCCAGGGCAGCAGGGGGAAAGGTTTTGGGATGGTTCAAGCACATTCCATTTCCTGTGCAGTTTATTTCTTTTATTATTACATCAGCTCCGCCTCAGATGATCAGACTTTAGACTCTGGAGGTTGGGAAGCATACAAAGGGAGAATATAAAGATAATTCCTGCTTTCTTAGAGCTCACAAGCTGGGGGACATAAACAAGAAATGAGACAAATAGCAAAAATTATTAGACTATGCTATAGCACTGCGTTTCATCAATCATTGCTGAAAACAAAGCTGCATCACAAACCACTCCTAAAGCCCAGGGGCTTATTTCTCATTCACGGTCTGCTGGGAAACTGTGGGTTCTGCTGATCAAGTTCAGGTTTGAGTCTCTCATCCTTCTTGGCTCAGCAGTACTTGAAAACAGTACTCAGTTTTTCTCACGGGGAGTTGTAGGGGTTCTAGAGGACAGTGTGTGCGTGCCAAGTCACTTCAGTTGTGTCCGACTCTTTGGGACCCCATGGATTGTAGCCCGCCAGGCTCCTCTGACCATGGGATTCTCCAGGCAAGAGTACTGGAGTGGGTTGCCATGCCCTCCTTCAGGGAATTGTCCCCACCCAGGGATCAAACCACGTCTCTCTTGTCTCCTGCTTTGGCAGACTGGGTTTTTTATTTACCACTAGCGCCACCTGCGAAGCCCTCAAGAAGATAATCCTGGCCTATAAAACTTCTACTCAGATCACATTTGCTAAAGTCCGTTAGCCAAAACAAGTCATATGGCCAAGCCCCAAGTCAGCAGGGCAGGGAATATCCAGGAAAAGGAGAGCAAATACTGACCAAATAGTTGTCGAGTTTATCACAAGTATTAAGTAGCAGTGGTTAGTGAGAGCAGGCAATGGCAACCCACTCCAGTACTCTTGCCTGAGAAATCCCGTGGACAGAGGAGCCTGGTAGGCTGCAGTCCATGGCGTTGCTACAAGTCAGACACGACTGAGTGACTTCCCTTTCACTTTTCACTTTCATGCATTGGAGAAGGAAATGCAACCCATTCCAGTGTTCTTGCCTGGAGAATCCCAAGAATGAGGGAGCCTGGTGGGCTGCCGTCTATGGGGTCGCACAGAGTCGGACACTTCTGAAGCAACTTAGCAGCAGCAGCAAAGGTTGGGAGGCTGTTTTATGTAACATGGTTAAGAAAGACCTCTTTTGGGGACTTCCCTGGTGGTCCAGTGGTTAAGAATCCACCTTGCAATACAGCAGACTCAGGTTTGATCTCTGGTGGAAGAACTAAGATCCTACATGCCACGGGACGACTAAGCCCACAGGCCACACCTGGAGAAGCCCATGTGCTTCAACTACTGAGTTCACCTGACACAGCCAGAGAGTCCATGAGTCTCAACGAAAGGTCCTGCGTAACACAGCAAAGATCCTGGGTGCTGCAGCTAAGACTCTACACAGCCAAATAAATCAATGTATTTGAAAAAAGGAAGACCTCCTTGGGGAGAGTTGGGGGACATTGGAGCTGAAAAATATCCACCCTGTTAAGAGGCAAGAATGGTGTGCTTGGCAGAGAGACCTCCCACAAATGCAAGGGCCCAGAGACAGCAAAGTGTTGGCAGCATGGTGAGCAAGGAGGCGAGTAGGCTGTGGAAGCGGTGGGTACATGACCTAGGACAGGATCCTACAGGGATTAGAGAGTTGGGCTTTTATTCCAAGTTCAGTGAGAAGCAACAGCAGAATGATGTGATTTTTTTTTTAAGATTGTTCTTGATGTGGACCATTTTTAAAGTCGTTATTGAATTTGTTACATTATATTGTTTCTGTTTTATGTTTTGGCTTTTTGTCCACAAGGCATGTGGGATCTTATCTCCCCGACCAGGGACTGAATCCACACCACCTACATTGAAAGAAGTCTTCACCACTGAACTGCCAGGAAAGTTCCTAGATTTCTAATCTGATTTGTATTTTCAAAAGGTCTGTGTAGCGTCACCAAGGAACGTAGATTAGAGATGAGTACCTTGACTTGACTAAGAAGGCAGCAATCTCAATGGAAAAGAACAGTTGTTGTCCAGCTGCTAAGTTGTGTCTGACTCTTTGTATCCCTTCAGAATGACCCCGAGCTGGGCCCTGCAGGGATCTATCTGTTCCCAGGACTCATATTAGGCTTGGGGTCCCCTCTTACTCTTTGACAAGCCTGTTCTTCCTTTCAGGAAACTTGGCTTGATGCTTCACAGCCCTGTCAGCAGATGAAGTGAGACAGATGCCAGCAGCAGGAAGCATGCCTTAAACATGGAAACTTCTTCAGATCATGATTGTACAGTCCTGTTCTAAATAGAAGACACTTGGCAGGCGTTCACGGAAACCAGGTCCCAGACATGGGAAATTAATCAAGGCTGAGGCAGTTCTTGCTTTCCAAGGCTGCCCTCTTCTTATCTTTTGGGTCTTGACCCACATGTCACCTCTGCCAGGAGGCCTTCTTGATTGCTCTGCCAAAGTCAGGATCCCTGTGTCACTTCCGATTACACCACCTTGTTTTCCCTTTGTAGAACGCACTTCTTTGTATATTTGTGTTTTATCTGTCTCTCACCAGGCTCCTCCATCCAAGGGATTTTCCAGGCAAGAATACTGGAGTGGGTTGCCATTTCCTTCTCCAGAGGATCTTCCCAACCCAGGGATCAAATCCAGGTCTCTCACATTGCAGGCAGACTCTTTACTGTCTGAGCCACCAGGGAAGCCCTTAGGAAGATGGGAATTTCCTCCTTCTCTGTGTCCTGCCACCTAGTACAGGATCTGGCACTTGGACATTTGATGGAAGCATAAATATATGAGTGAAAAAGTGCGCCATGCACAGGGAACAAGGCCATTCTTCATTGATAATATCTTGCCCTGTTTTAGAACTGACAGACTTCCCCAAAACCTTTCCAACTACATTCTGTAGTTGAAATGCATGACAAGTTTGGAGCTGAAGTGCCTTGAGTCATAGCAGAGTGGGAGAGAGCAGACAGGTCTGTAATGAAGTTGTTACTTATTCTCAAATGAGTAGACCGTATTGTGGAAACAGGTATGGTATCTCCCATCTTGCACCAGGAAGGACTCGAGAAAGTGAGTTGAGATCAATAGGCAAACGGGAATCTCAAATGGAGGTTCACGAGCATTGCTCCAGAATCCCAAAAAAGAGTCAGGACATATAGCGATGACATTGAAACAGATGTATCTGCCCAGAGGTTGAGTGGATGAGATCATTAACATTAACGAAATTGTGACTAAACACTAGGCCCCTCTAGATGGACTGTGGACACAGTGGGGAAGGAGAGGGTGGGACAAGCTGAGAAAGTAGCATTGATATTTATGTACTATCACGTGTAAAATAGCCAGTGGGAAGCTGCTGTAGAGCTCAAGGAGCTCAGCTCAGTGCTCTGTGGTGACCTAGAAGGATGGGATTGGGAAGGTGGGAGTGGCATCCGCTCAGGATGGGGCGGATATATATGTGCACTTGTAGCTGATTGACATTGCTGTACAGTAGAAACTAATACGACTAAGGTCCGTCTAGCCAAGGCTATGGTTTTTCCAGTGGTCATGTATGGATGTGAGAGTTGGACTGTGAAGAAGGCTGAGCGCCGAAGAATTGATGCTTTTGAACTGTGGTGTTGGAGAAGACTCTTGAGAGTCCGTTGGACTGCAAGGAGATCCAACCAGTCCATTCTGAAGGAGATCGGCCCTGGGATTTCTTTGGAAGGAATGATGCTAAAGCTGAAGCTCCAGTACTTTGGCCACCTCATGCAAAGAGTTGACTCCTTGGAAAAGACTCTGATGCTGGGAGGGATTGAGGGCAGGAGGAGAAGGGGACGACAGAGGATGAGATGGCTGGATGGTATCACTGACTCGATGGGTGTGAGTCTGAGTGAACTCCAGGAGTTGGTGATGGACAGGGTGGCCTGGCGTGCTGTGATTCATGGGGTCACAAAGAGTCAGACATGACTGAGCAACTGAACTGAACTGAACTGAGAAACTAACAGAACATTGTAAAACAATTATACTCCAATTTAAAAATAAATAAAAAGACTGTTGTTGTTGTTCAGTCATTCAGACATGTCCAACTCCTTGTGACCCCATGGACTGCAGCACACTAGGCTTCCCTGACCTTTACCATCTCCCAGAGCTTGCTCAAACTCATGACTATTGTGACAGTGATGCCATCCAACCATCCAATCCTCTGTCACCCCCTTCTCCTCCTTCCTTCAATCTTTCCCAGTGTCAGGGTCCTTTCTAATTGGTCAGCTCTTCTCATCAGGTGGCCAAATTATTAAAGCTTCAGCTTCAGCATCAGTCCTTCCAAGGAATATTCAGGATTGATTTCCTTTAGGATTGACTAGTTTGATCACTTTACAGTCCAAGGGACTCTCAAGAGTCTTCTCCAACACCACAGTTCTAGAGCATCAATTCTTTGGCACTCAACCTTCTTTACGGTCCAGCTCTCATGTCTGTATGTGACTACTGGAAAAGATTAGGCCCCTCTAACCAGAATGTTTTAGTTGATTACTCCTGTTGGACTCCATAAAAAGAAAGAGAAGTCATTCAGTCGTGTCTGACTCTTTGTGATCCCATGGGCCATAGCCTACCAGGCTTCTCCATCCATGGGATCTTCCAGGCAAGAGTACTGGAGTGGGTTGCCATTTCCTTCTCTAGGGAATCTTCCCCACTCAGGGATCAAACCTAAGCCAATATACTGGAATGGGTAGCCTTCCCCTTCTCCAGGGGATCTTCCCCATCCAGGGATCAAACCCAGGTCTCCCACATTGCAGGCAGATTCTTTATCAGCTGAGCAACAAGGGAAGCCCAGACTCCATGAAATTATATGCCAAATATACAGCCAAGTGTCCATATACAGTTACCTGGGGAGAGGATCATAATTTTCTCAAAAAATGTCTATGATCTCCAAGAAAGGTTAAAGACTACTATTCATAGGTCCCTTATGGAGACAATCATCTAGATCATAAATTCATAGAAACTAAAGGTAAAAATATATCTTGCTTCTTGATTACCAACAATCAACCCTCCCCTTGCCTTTCCAATTGTTGAGAACTGTCTGAGTTGGAAGGAGGGTGGCTAGATGGGGTTATATGGTGGGCTGGGGGAAAAGTAGAACATGATATGAGCTCATGGCATTTTTACATATATCTTTACCTAGATGCCTTGGCCATCCACATCCCTTCTTGGTTTAGCTCTTTGAAATACATTTCATTCCAGGTTATAGACTAAGGATTAGTCTACAATCTAAGGATTGTATTCTTGCTTGGTGTTTCCAATGAATAAAGAAACCAAAGGAAGTTGATGTCAGTGTTTCATCAAGTGAGGTCCATGGACCATCATCTGGGATACCTGTTAGAAATGCAGATCTCTGAGCTTTAGCTCAGACCCACTAAATCAGAGTCTATAAGGATGGAGACTGGTTTAGTGGGTCTGAGCTCTATAAGGGTGGTATAGGAATCTAAGGGCTTTTCTGGTGGATCAGTGGTAAAGACTCCACCTGCCAATGCAGGAGATGTGAATTTGATCCCCGGGTCCAGAAGATTCCCTGGAGAAGGATATGACAACCCACTTTAGTATTCTTGCCTGGGAAATTCCAACAGACAGGGGAACCTGGCAGGCTACAGTCCATGGGGTTGCAAAGAGCTGGACATGACTTAGTGACTAAGGAACTACAACAATACAGGAATCTGTACTTTTTACAAATGGTTATTTATTTATTTTTGGCTGTGCTGAATCTTTGTTGCTATACATGGACTTTCTTTAGGATTGACTGGCTTGATCTCCTTGCAGTCAAAGGCACAGTCAAGAATCTTCTTTGGTGATGTGTGGGCTTCTCATTGTGGCAACTTCTGTTGTGTGGAGCACAGGCTCAGGTGTGGCACATGGGCTTAGTCACCCCATGGCATGTGGAATCTTCCCAGATCAGGGATGGAACCCATGACTGCTGCATTGGCAGGTGGATTCTTAACCACTGGACCAACAGGGAAGTCCAGGAGGATCCTCAAATCATTCTGATGCACAACAAAATTTGAACCTTAGTCTTAGTAGGAGCTCTCACATGTTTTCCAAGTTGACCCCAGAGTGAACAAAACCTGCCTTTGCTTGAGTTCTTCTCCCCTCCTAATGATGTCTATCCAATTCTATCTGTCCTCCAAGCTTATCTCATCTCCCATTGCATCCAAGAAGCCTTTTTCAGCTTTCAGACTTCTCCAGCTTTCACTGACTTTTTACAGATGAATCCAGCACCTAAAATCCTTGCCTTCTGCTCTTCTTCACATGTGTAACTCTGATCTCCTCAGTTTCATTATAAGCAATGGGCTCCTCCTCAAAGACTGCTTGGCACTCTACCCAGCGCCTCGTTTATCTCTAGGGGCAAGAAGGACTCTCAATAAACAACACTTCCTCCAGAGCATACCTTTTTTCTCAAAATGTTAGCAAGCACATTTTAGACTCTACAAAACAGAAACCAAATAGTTTACCAACTTCAAGTATTAATGGTGGCTATGTCTTCTCATTTGGAAATCCCAATCTCCTTCTTTTGGTTTCCCAAGGCTGCCCTTCCTGTTGGTATTTTCTTTTGAAACGATAGGAAATGAGCCCAAAAGAACTCAAGTTCCACTCTTTGGTGCAAAGAGTTGGTGCAAGAAACTGATTGGCTCAGTAGTTTGCAAAGAAGCCCAAAGAGTTTCACCTACTCATGTTTGTTTTCATGTAATAATACCTCAACTGGATGCTTTTCTCTGAGGTTCAAAGACTTCAAGGAAAGGGTGTTGAGTTCAGCATTCCCTGAGTACTTGGTCAGGATCTTGAGAAAAAACCCTGACTGGGGCTTAAGCCAAAATATATACAGGATGGCTACACATCTGTGTGCTCATCACCCTTCACCCTTGATTTCTATCTCATGGGGCCGGAATATCTTCAATAAGCTTCAGTAAGCATCTGGAATTTTTGAAGCTTGCTAAAATCACATTCCATTCTGAGAAAGTTTGGTCATTCCCCTGCATTGTGTCAAGCATTGCTATTTTTCTTTCAGAGGTCATCCATAAGGAACTGGACACTAGATTCATTTCAGTGCATTGACAGTGATCCATTAAGCTTCTGAAACTAGTGGACTTTAAATATATTCCCAAGGGTACATCTGAGTTTTATAAAACCACTCAAAATCTCTTTCCTAGTGCATGG
The DNA here is from genome assembly GCA_006410615.1 of Neotragus moschatus. Lineage (NCBI taxonomy): Eukaryota > Metazoa > Chordata > Mammalia > Artiodactyla > Bovidae > Neotragus > Neotragus moschatus. The sequence goes on from SJYA01004306.1 coordinate 12,708, forward strand.
GGCACTACCACACCAGTCTTAGTGGGTGACATAATAAACGTTTGCTTTCCCCTTCATTCTTGAACAGTTGGCCTGGTAGCCATTCTTGGAACTCATAACAGAGATGTCAACTGTAGAAGCTGATGAAGTCCCAGGACCATGTCGTCTTTCAAAAAAACATTTTTGAGGGAAGTCTTAAGAAGCATGATTACTCCGCAGCCAAAGCTTGTTCTTATCTTTGAAAGAAGGATTAACATGAAAAACTTAATAACACATATAACATGACTTTTGTCTTTTTCTACATATTCACACACCTCTACATTTAAGAAGCATATAACTCTACCGCGTTTTCATTAGCCTGTTTCAGCTAAACTTTTGCAACTTGGACTGAAATGAGTTCTTCCTCACTAGAAAACAGCCAGCTGAAAAAAGACTGCAATAACCTAGGACTACAGTAACGTACAACTCAATAACACCCATATTGGGAGCAGAATCTGTTTGCATATTTTGAGAAATAAAATATAAGCCATGATATCAACATTATTGAAGCAATTTATACCTTGATATTTAGGGATATTTTAGAGGATCTGACAATTCCCTGAAGATAAACGCAAGATTGCAAATGTGTGTGCACACTGAGGTTTTAACGGGGAAAGGGTCTAACTCTCATTCAATTTTCAGAGGAATCTGTGACCCCTGGGCTTCCTGAGTGGCACTAGTGATAAAGAACCCACCTGCCAATGCAGGAGACATAAGAGACACTAGTTTGATCCCCAGGTTGGGAAGCTCCCCTGGAGGCGGGCATAGCAACCCACTCCAGTATTCTTGCCTGGAGAATCCTATGGACAGAGGAGCCTGGTGAGCTACAGTTAATAGCATTGCAAAGGGTCAAACATGACTGAAGTGACTTAGCACACATGCTGTATCCCCAGGAAAGGCTGAAACAGGAAAAGTAATCCTTTATTTGAGATCAAGTGTGCCTATTTGCTGAACCTAAAAGCAGGCTGCATCACATGTCAAAGCAATATGAATTCTGAAGACAATAGGGGAAAATATCTGACATTAAGCCAGGTCATATAGGGGATTTGGCTGTCTGACTAGAGAATAATATAAGGCAGTAGTCCCCAATGTTTGTGGTACCAAGGACCTGTTATGTGGATGACAATTTTTCCATGGACCTGGGGTCCATGGGGACCCCATGGGGGGATAGTTTCAGGATGACTCAAGCATATTACCTTTACTGTGCACTTTATTTCTATAATTATTACATTGTGATATGTAATTAAATAATTATATAACTCACCATAATGCAGAAACAGTGGGAACCCTGAGCTTGTTTTCCTGCAACTGGATGGTCCCATCTGGGGGCGCTGGGAGAAGTGACAGTAGGGTGCAAGTTCCTGTGAAAATGTAATGTCACTGCTGCTCTGACAGGAGGTGGAGCTCAGGTGGTAATGTGAGTGACGGGGAGCAGCTGTAAATGCAGACGAAGTTCGCTCACTCACCCACTGCTCACTTCCTGCTATGCAGCCCAGTTCCTAGGGCTTCCCTGGTGGCTCAAACAGTAAAGAATCTGCCTGCAATGCAAGAGACATAGGTTCGATCCCTGGGTCAGGAAGATGCCCTAGAGAAGGAAACAGCAACCCATTCCAGTATTCTTGCCTGGGAAATCCCATGGACAGAGGAGCCTGGTAGGCTATAGCTCATGGGGTCACAAAGAGTCAGACACGACTGAGCAACTAACAGTTTCAGTTTCAGCCCAGTTCCTAACAGGCCACAGACTGGGGACCCCTGATATAAGGGACAGAGTAAGCTTTTCTGTTTATTAAAAAAAGAAAATTATGAAAATTTCACTGAACGTCTGGGTAGCAAGGAAAGTCTCTGCTAGGAACCAAAGTTTCAAGGATGGATTGGCCTCAGCTTTGTCTTTAATGGGCTCATAGTCTACAGTGAGAGGCGAGGCAATCCGCTCTGCTTCTAAAATGATGGTTCACGTATTCTTGTTCTGCTGCAGGAAAAATCTGACAGAAGCAGCTTGGGGTCAGCAGCAAGGAGCTCCAGTGTTAATGGAATGGGATAGAGATGCTCCTGCAGCTTTTGGAAACCACATGAGAGTTCAGAAAAGAGGAGACCTCTACTTCCCTCTAGAAAGCACACTCATCTTGTCTGTCTGTACACTGTGCCTTCTCCCCATGAGGGGAGGAAACATAACAATTTCTGTTTCAGGAGATTAGATTGCTTGGCTGACTATTGTGGCCCTGGGTGGGACAAAAGCAGACATCATTGATGGAATGTGTAACTGCAATTTTTTTTTTTTTTTTTTGGTGGATCGTTTTGAAAGGTATTTAACTAGAGAACATTAGCACAGCTTGGGCAAAAGTGCTTTGTGGGAAAATTAAATCCCCGTATTTCTCCATCTCTGCAACTGCTCCCTAAGTGCAGCCTTTTAAAGGAGGCTTTGGCAAAGGCCAATATGTTGAGTCTGGTTCTGAGAGCCCTTGGACCATACACAAGCTCATCTCAGTTGGTCATTGCTTTGTGGTCCTCACTGCTCATAGCCAGTTTTTCAGAGGCTTGTAGCCTCTCCAACAGGACACATAGAAAGGGGTGAGAGGGATGTTTCAGAAGAGAGGAGGTGAACCTAGGGTGAAATGGGCTTTGGTTTCCATTACAGCCCTTCCTGATTCTAGCTTATTTGGATCTGAGATCCTGCTATTGAAAATTGCCCAGCCCTCCCTCACTGTGAAAGTAAGCAATCCCAGGTGACTCCTGGAAAAGCAATGCCTAGTTCTATGCCACCATGAGGAACAATGATCACAGGGGATAGAAACTAAGGTGAGCAGAGTAACCAAGAGTAGCCAGGCACAGACCAGCATATGATGGGTAAGCTGCTGACACTACCTCTCCCAAAAAGGCCTAGATGTTGCCACATTTAGCTCTAAACCAAGCGGCATCTGTAAAGTCCAGGGTTCTACCTACAGACACCTTCATGATCAAAGCTAATTCTTTGCAGAACAGGATTGTTGTTGTTGTTCAGTCGCTCAGTCATGGCCAACTCTTTGGGACTCCATGGACTGGAGTACACCAGGTTCAGAATGGCTTTTTCAGGCATTTGGCCCCTGTTGGAAGTTTAGGGATGAAGTCAGCATAATTTGACCTTCATGTCCCCAATTTATTCTGTTTCACTCAATGCTGTGGTCAAGGAGTGCAATTCTGCCATCCGTTCCGTTCCTATTCATTTGTTCTCCAGGATCTGTTCATCTCATTATGCTGAGTTGAACCCTAAAGCTTGGAGCAGAAAATAGTGTACACAGCAGGGTATTTAACAAAGAGATCTTGACTCTAAGTGGTTCCAGGAGTTAATATTCTGCCACCTCCTCTGTGAAGTCCTGCCTCATCCTCCTATTGAAATAAATCATTTCTTCCCTCTCACAGCTGCCGTCCTCTGTACTTGTCTGACAAAATACTCTGCACTGCTTTAGCATGACGTGTTCATTCCCCTGGGAGTCCCCTTGCTATATTCTCCCAGTGCCATGTTAGACACTCAATAACTAGCATGAACAGTTTGGTTAAAGTCTAGCGAGCCTGATGTTTTGAGCGGCTTCCCCCTTTAATGATAATCACACAGCTATCGCTGACACCTCTATGGTCCAGGCAGTCTGTCTACATTGCCTCCTGTCTGTATACCTCTTGCTACAGCCCCCTAGTGGAGAAGATAATCATTTTCTTTTATAGTCTCCCCAGGTGGCTGAGTGGAAAAGAATCCGCCCGCAGTGCAGGAGACATGGGTTTGATCCTGGGTCAGAAAGATCCCTGAGAGTAGAAAATGGCAACCGCCTCTAGTATTCTTGCCTGGAAATTTCCATGTGCAGAGGAGACTGGCAAGCAGCAGTCCATGGGGTCACAAACAGTCAGACACAACTGAGGAACTGAGCATGAACACACACACACACACACACACACACACACACGCGCAGATAAGAAAGCCAAGTCTCAAAGAGACTGAGGTGCTTCCCCCAAGATCAAGGTCATTAACTATGCTAGTGCCAGGCTTGAACTCCAGTCTCCTCAACTCCTAAGACTGTGTTGTTAATCCTGCTGGGACACTGACTGTCTTCAAATACCCATGACAGCGCCTCCAGCTGGGCGATGCTTCCCACCACTGAGTTGNCTTCCCCCAAGATCAAGGTCATTAACTATGCTAGTGCCAGGCTTGAACTCCAGTCTCCTCAACTCCTAAGACTGTGTTGTTAATCCTGCTGGGACACTGACTGTCTTCAAATACCCATGACAGCGCCTCCAGCTGGGCGATGCTTCCCACCACTGAGTTGGAAAACAAACTCTCCATACAAAGAAGCAATAATATATAGTGGCTAGCTACCAATGGTGCTAAAAGTAGTGGGTGAACATTTGATGAGAAACAGCATGGGTGTGGAGTCCAAGAATATCTCCCCTCAAATTATTCATTAACTAGAAAGGGAGAAATGGCAACTTCACATGGGAGGGAATTGACAGATACGACCTTGACCAAGTGATCAAAGAAAACCTCATCAGTATGGGGACAGAAAAAGGATAGTTTGTGCTTGCTGGTGTGAGACACCGAGAAGGATACAGCATCACTCTGATCTTCCTGCCAAAAATCAGTTCAGTTCAGTTCAGTCGCTCAGTTGTGTCCAACTCTTTGTGATCCCATGGGCACACCAGGCCTCCCTATCCATCACCCGGAGATTGCTCAAACTCATGTCCATTGAGTCGGTTATGCCATCCAACCATCTCATCTTCTGTCATCCCCTTCTCCTGCCTTTGGTCTTTCCCAGCATCAGGGTCTTTTCAAATGAGTCAGTTCTTTGCATCAGGTGGCCAGTATTGCAAAGACCAAAAACTTGAATCTCATCACAAGGAAATGTTAGGAACATGCTACAAAAAAACTGGCACATGTTCAAAAATATCAAGGTCAGGAAATACAAAGAAAGACTGACTAAAGGGCTATCCCAGATTCAGTTCAGTTCAGTTCCATTCAGTCAGTCAGTTGTGTCCAACTCTTTGCAACCCCACGAACTGCACCACGCCAGGCCTCCCTGTCCATCACTAACTCCCAGAGTTCACCCAAACTCATGTCCATTGAGTCGGTGATGCCANACTCAGTCGTGTCCGACTCTTTGTGACCCCATGAATTGCAGCACACCAGGCCTCCCTGTCCATCATCAACTCCCGGAGTTCTCCCAAACTCATGTGCATTGAGTCAGTGATGCCATCCAGCCATCTCATCCTCTGTTGTCCCCTTCTCCTCCTGCCCCCAATTCTTCCCAGCATCAGGATCTTTTCCAATGAGTCAACTCTTTGCATGAGGTGGCGAAAGTATTGGAGTTTCAGCCTCAGCATTAGTCCTTCCAATGAACACCCAGGACTGATCTCTTTTAGGATGGACTGGTTGGATCTCCTTGCAGTCCAAGGGACTCTGACCTTTAGGGAGCTTCCAAATGAGATTGTCCTCCTCTTAGCTAGGACTGGACACCCAGAGGGTGAAAGTTACACCTGGGAACCTTGCCCTTTCTTGTCAGAACAAAATAACATCTGTTTGGGGGAGATTTACAGGAACATCATGTCCTGACCTCAAGAACAAAGGCTCTGACACTTTGAAGCTTACAACTAACCATGTTCCTCCTTCACGCTTTCTAGGAAAGGGTTTTGGTGAGAGCTGTCAGGAGTTTGGGGTTTTTAAGACATGACCCACCCATCTCCTTGCATGACTCTCATTAAACCTTTATCTATTCCAAACTCTGATGTTTTGGTACTGTTTGGCCTCACTGTGCGACGGGCACATGGACTTGCGTTTCGGAAACACTATGTGTCTGTCAACCCCTCAGTGGTCAAGTCTTGCAGATTTTCCCAGCATTCCCTGAGATGCGAGTCCCAACTGGGCTTCTTGTAAAGTGTCCCACAGGCTGTGAAGCTGAAGTCCACGCTGGGCTCTGTCTCTCCCACTGGCAGAACCATGGCACAGGCTGGCCATCTCCCCACTACAGGGAGCGCTGTGCCGAGCAGTCTCAGGGAAGGTGGCTGTGGTTGGAGGGTAGCTGCTTCTCTCACCCTTCCAGTGTAGTCTTCCTAGAGGACCCCCATTCTAGAATTTTCACATCCTAGAGGACCCCCTTTCTAGAATTTTCACAGTGGTGTCTTATCTGCGATTAGTTGCTAGTTGGTCTCTTTGTGGGGGGCCTGAAGAACAACTGATGCTGCCATCTTGATGATGCCACTCTCTGGGTGAAGTGTCTTGACACTTCAGTTTGTATTGAGCATGTTTTGTGCAGAAATGGGAATAATTTACTATTAAAGGGGCCACTAGTTCTAATACATAAAATTGTTGTAAACAGATATAGCTACTGTATACTTTTTGTACCCAAATGTATGAATGACAATCAGGCATTGAAACCCTCCAGGGAAGAAGGCAGGAAAGCTCTCCTGATAAGGACTCCCAGGGAAAGTTTACAGAATTGACTAGGGAACAGATGCTGTGAAGAAGTGGATTAGTATACATAAATATTTACAAGGAAGACAAAACTTATTCAGACATTTTTCTCACAGTGAATCAAACATAGTTGAAATTAGCCAGCACTGGCATCTCCTTGACTTTCTTTCTTTTTTCTTTTTTTAAATTTATCTACCCTCCCTCTTCCTTTGGTTGTTTCTTGGCAGATCAGCATAAATACTCAGGAAATATCTCTGAAGGCTTATTCCTATGAAAAGACAAGATTAAAGTACATTCTTTACGCTGTTAAATCAGTTGGGCTGCTTAATATGTTGCTAGTACAAAAAATTTATTCAGCCTTCAACAAATTTTTCATGGCTTCCTCATTTTTCCTTCTTCTGACATAACTTCTGTTTCATGGTGAACGAAATCTTGTTTTCAGCAATTTCAAAGTAACTTCACCTTACCCACATGATTTTAGGGATCAGAGAAGAGGCCAGATTAAATATTAACCTTCAGCTGCGTTGTTCATGCTGACACTCAGGCAAATCTTGAGTTTTCTGGGCTGATGTTTGACAGGGGATCCTATTCCTTCCAGCTATAGGCTAGAAATTATAGAATTTATACAGAGTTGAGGTCTACTTTATATGAAATTAAGTGATCAGATGAACACTGGAAACTTTGCAAGCATTCTTTTTTTTTTTATTAACCAAGTAAAGAAATCCCCTCTGTTAAAAGCTTCGAAGCTTTTTGTTCTGTTTTTGCTTTTCTTTCTATCTTTCTCTCACTATTGTATTACTTTTTCTTTTTAGTAGTGATAGGGTAAGGGGAGCAGGTGTTCCTAACTGTAAATCCTGCATCCCTAATGGAGTGGTTAGGTTCTCTAAGATTTTCTGACATCTTTGTGGATTGTCTCATAGCTATAGGACATTATTTTCCCTCTATGATATATGGGTTGTGAAGTCACTGTGTTGACCATATTAAGTACCTGAGGATTATTATGGGTTGTAAAAGAGCATGATATGACCACTGGGTACAACATAGTAGTACTGATTCAGATTCCATTGACAGGTAGAATTGTGTATTATGTTTGAACAATATAAGTAGAGTTAGGATCATGGCTAGAAGTTAAATTATTTTTTAATTCTTCCATTGTAATTTACATATACTTTCCTTTAAACATATTTTATTCTTCTTAGTACATCTGAAATTGCTTTCTTCTCAAAGCTTAAGTTTTATAACGTGTTCCTGTCATTCCAACCTAGTAGTAGTGTTTTCTTTAATTACTGTCAGAGCTGGGAATCAGAGCTTTGGCATAATTTCTTGTTTCAGCATATCACTTGGCTCTCTAGATAGGTTTTATCTACTTAATTTTTACTTTTAAGTAATATAAAAATCTCTTTCTTTAGAAAAGAAGTATACTTAACTTTTTCATAAGAGAAGACTGAGATGATAAAAAATTAAGTTTAATAAACTGGTGGACTGACAATTCAAAACTTCTACTAGAACCATATAACACTGTTGGTTTTTTTTTTTTTTTTTGGCTGCCTTTTTTTTTTTCTTTTAACTTTGAAAGACAGGCATTATTGTGTTTCTACTTTCCTAGGGTTTGGGCATTGTCATCACAATATTCTCCAGGCTTTCAAAAGTTTGATAATGACTTGATCCAACTGTTTAATTGCCCTAAAATCCAAGTTAGAATTGAACAAAAGCAATTTGATAATCTTTATCTAGATATATTCCACTTTTATAACAGTGATCTTGGTTTAGGTTTTGACTGCTTTTATGTTCAGAGAATTAAATGACCTCTCGGTGAAAATCAAAGTTAATAAAATGTTTAGCATTTAAAAATGATTTTTACCCTACAGCCTATATAAAGCTTCTTTTCCTATAAGGGACAATATTTTTCTGAAGTGTTTTTATGCCTAATATTGAAAGATTCACCAATCCCCATGGAAGCTTCCTGCTGAAACCTCCTGTAATGTGCTGTGAAAGGGTCTACAATAGAGCCTCTAATTCCTTATTTGTACTCCTGTCTCCTCTCTTGCCTTCCTTTTCACCTTTTCCTTTTCTCCTTGACCCTGAATTCTTTTCTTATCCATCGAAACTGCTAGAATCCCTGCTGCTAAGTCTCAGCGAGAGACTCTGTTTCCTGCAGAGGGCAGGAAATGTTCCAGCTCCTCCTTGATTGATAAGAGGTGCAGAGCCCTGCTGAGCAGCTGCAATAAGCAAATCCCTGCTTCAGTGGAAGTGGGTGTTTTTCAGCTATGGATCTCCACCTGAGAGTTTGCCTTACACAGAGTCAGAAATGATGACGTGGCTTATTGATGTGGTCCCTGGTCAAGAAGTGGTCATATACACTGCAGAGTGATCATGCAAATTTGGAAGGGGACTGCTAAATATGAAATGATGGCACTCGATCATGATTCATGTTGATAATAAATATAGCAACATTGCCATAGTGGCCTTTATATTCAGTTATTTTTGTTATGATTATTGTTGTTCAAGAACTGCATTTTCCAATTAATGGAAGTACTTTAGGTACATTATCTATAATAATCACTTTTAATGATAACAACGAATATGGAAATTAGGCCAGAGCATAAAATTAAGGATATTTGAATAATTATAGTGCAATCAAGTCAAAATTACTGATGTCTTTATTTGACACTGGATTTTGTGGAAAACAGCACAAGAATACATGTGCTTTGGAAGCTGAAAGTACATCAGATTTTGACAGCACAACTGCATAAATTACCAAGTAGTTTGGGTGATTTTTTGTCTTCCATAAATCTCCAAGTAAAAATAACAGTTGCAAGGATGATTTTTGAACTAAATTAGAATGAATAAACCAATATGCAAGTTAACTTCTTAAATATGTTTTCTCTCTGAAAGCAAAGTTGTATAATCTATGTTTAACACAGGGCCTAGGTAATGGTAAAATATTGTTTTTAATGTTTAAAGAGGGTGTATTATCTGACCAATAAAACTGACTAGAGTGAATTATGTTGAATTAAGTCAGTAACCAAGCATATAAAATGCGTTTGGTTGGAGGGATTAGTAGATATAAAAATGTAGTTTTATATATTGGAAATACTTTTTTATCTCATGTTAGTGTAAGCATGTAATAACTCAGTGGATTTAGAAGCATGTGTCTCAGCCAATAATATCTATGATGATACATACAAAATTAGGAGGCGTAGGCTGTGAATATTCTATTTTCTTGAGAACACAAAGTGAGTCAAGGACAAAATGGGATAAAATGGGAGTAAGGCAAATGGGATAGAAGTCTAGGCTCAACCCACTCCTAGTTTCTTCAGTAAGAGCAGCCCATCTTTTCTGTTACTATATTAAAAAACGATTGGGGATAACTGGCTGTTCAAATAATGTCCTCCCTTCAAAAAATGTGCACACTTTAATCCCCAGATCCTATTTAACATGTTACTTTGCACATCATAAAGGACTTGCAGATGTCCTTAAGGTTATGAGCTTTAAAATAAGGAGATTATACTGGATTACCCAGGTAAACCCCATGTAATCGCATGAACCCTTTAAAGCAAAAGAGAAGGCAGAAGAGTCAGTCAGATGAATGTGGCAGAAGAGGAAAACAGAGAAGATGCTGCAGGAGGTGATGTCAGATTCCGAGCACGAAAAGGGTTTGATACACTGTCCCTGGCTCTGACATGCAGGAGTCCTTGTGCAGAGAAGAAAGAGGCTTAAGAGTTAAGGGTGGCCTTGAGCCAGGAGCCAGGAAGGGAATAGGGACTTCAGTTCTGCAATGGCCAGGACCTGCATTTTGCCAGCAACCTGAATGAACTTGGAAGAGGGTTCTTCTGAGAGCCTCCAATAGGAGTTTAACTTGCCAATATTTTGTAATATTCCTGTGAAACCTGGAACAGAGAAGCCATTTGAGGTAAACTTCTTACTTACAAAACTGTTGTTTTAAGCTGCTGAATTTGCGGTTGTTAGGGCAATGAAATTAATACAGTAACATTGAGTAAAATGTACAACATACATTTAAAATGTACATCTTGATGAATTTTTCTCCTTCTATATTCCCAAGTAACCATCGAATCACTATATAGGGTACTTGCAGGAGGAGATCAAGATGGTGGAACAGGACACAGAGCTCGTCTCCTCCCATAAATACATCAAAAATACATATATGTATGCAGCAGTTCTCACAGAATACCTACTGAGTGCTGGCAAAAGATCTCATGCAACCAAAAAGGCAAGAAAGACCACTAGGTAACCAGGTAGGATGAAAGAGGAAAAAAAAAAAAAAGGAATCGAGACAGGACCTGTGTCCCTGGGTGGGAACTGTGAAAGAAGAAAAGTTTTCTTACACTGGGAGCCCCCTTCACTGGCTGGAAGATTAGCTAGGATAGATAGGGAGCTTCGAAGGCTCAGGGGAGAGTGCAGCCACCCACTTGTGGAAGGCAGAACCATATACCCCAATGGTCCTTGCTGCCTTGCTGCACTCCCCAGCACAAGAGACATGTGTGTTCATGTGTAGAGGGCAGGGGCTGAAACTCAGGCTTCAACCAACAAACCCAAGAAGGGGACTAGGGCTGGCTGCACGGAGACAGCCCAAGGGGACTGGAGTGTTGACCAATATGCAACTGCAGGGTGTGCTCCAGACAGAGTCCAGGTCCCCACTGTTAACTCAAAATAGCTTAGAAAGACTGAAATGTAAGACATGATATCATAAAAACCCTAGAAAAAAACACAGGCAAAACATTCTCTGACGTAGAGCATGCCAATGTTTTCTTGGGTCAGTCTCCCAAGACAGTAGAAATAAAAGCAAAAATAAATAAATAACCACCTAATCAATGTACAAGCTTTTGTATAGCAAGTTAGTTAAATCGCTCAGTCACGTCCGACTCTTTGTGACCCACCAGGCTCCTCTATCCATGGGATTCTCCAGGCAAGAATACCGGAGTTGGTTGCCATATAGCAAAGGAAACCATAAATAAAACTAAAAGACAACTTATGGACTGGGAGAAAATATTTGATGTAACAAATAAGGGCTTAATTTTTTTTTTTAAATACATGCAACTCAATAACAAAAAAACCAAGCAACCTAATCAAAATAGGGGCAGCAGACCACTCTTTGTGCTGCTGCTGCTGAAGGCTTGGAAGAGGGAGGGGCCGGCAGTATAATCAATGATGTTTTTCAATAAAAATATATAAAACTTTTACCAGAACAGTTGCACATTCCTCTTAACCACTCTTCAAAATTATTAGTGTATTTTAAATGACTACAATTAGTGTATTTTAAATTGCTGCACAATAAACATGTTATTGCTTTCTGAGTCAACATTTTTCTTGCAAAACCAAGTGTTAAGTGTTTCCATTTTTAAGAAGATATTTCCAAAACTAAAGTTATTTGTATTACAAGATTTCTGTCTTTTTTGTGCCCTCTGTGAAGAGGCAACTATTTTCTTTCTTAAGACTACTTTCTATTCTGTGGTCACAGAATAGAACATCCTCTATAATAACTAGGAGGACCCCAGAGCTATGAGGACAGCATCTTTATCAGCTATATGTATTCTTCTCTTCATCTTGATGATGCTGATAGATCACATCATTGCCCTAATTCCTTCTTGTTCATCATTACTTGCTTTTGGCTTGTTACAGAAAACATTTCCAGACATTTTAATATTGAAGACTCTTTGTCCCTCCCCCCCATGCCCATTTCTTCTGTGATAGATGAATATAGAATCTAATACTTTTCTGTTGTTCTTTATTGACCAGAGAAAAGTAAACAACTAGATTGTGCTCAGAGCCTGTCTCATGCCTCACTAGGTGCCAGATGGCGGCAGCATTACATGGCTCTGCAGAAACATCTGATTTATGTTCATGAGCAAGTGATGGTCTTCAAGACATGAGCACCAAAGTCATGAGTGGTGCAATATTCATCATAAAAATGAAAGATATTTTCTTATTTGTCATGAAATAACCTATGCATGTAATTCCTTTGAGGGGGAAAATAAATAGTTGGTTAGAACAAATTGATTTTTAAAAATCATATCATACAGTTGTCTTTCCAAAATCAGTGATTTGGTTGCCTTGGCAAAAAGTAAACAAAAATGTTAACATCTATAGCTCAGAAGAATGTGAAAGTTCAAATTTCCCTAGCTTAAAGTATGATCATTTAATCCTATTTTAATAGAAAAGCTTCTACACTTGGAAGACTGCATGGTTCCCTTTTCCTTAGAGCAAAATTCTTATGTTTAGATAAGTGTATCTTTAAATGATTTCACTGATGATAAGTGAGCACCATCAAACATCCTCTGATAACAGAAGGGCTGGATGGATGAAGGTAGCCTTTGTAGATCTGAGATTAAGTAGAGGATACTTTTTGGATTTATTAGACAATAATAATAGACTTGCATTTTGCAATATTTTACCATTTACAGATGGCTTTTTCTTAATAAGCATAGTGGGTAGTCTTCAGTCTTTTTAGGGCAAGAAGACCAAATCAGAAGTTAATTTATGTGGCTAGTAAGTGGGAGAAAATCCAGTTAAAATTCCAGTTTCCTGTGCTAGGGTCCTAAAGTCAAGATCTTAATTTTAATCTTGATTTCAGTTATTTATAATTGCTTTTTCAAAAGTCTGTGAGAAGTGTCCCTTGACGACTTAGCATCCTTGGAGTATCAAACCTAGAACTTGACTTTAAAGGCCCTAGGTTCTAATTTAGATTCTTTTGTCATAATTCAGGAAACATGCCACCTTTAAAGGGTTTCATACCCAACAATCAGCAAAAAGATTTCTCAGAGGACTACAAAAGGCAAAGTATCATATTAGATGCTATGGCACCAACAAGTAGGAAAAGTTGTGTCTCTCTAAGGAACTTGCAGTCAGCTTTTGGAGACAAGGTTTATTTAAAGTAAAGGTTCTATTCACATTGGCATTAGAGTATCATAAGAAAGTTGGTTCACTGCATCTTTAAAGCTGAAATCTCTTATAGTCCTTTCCTCGTTCTTTTTTTTGGTGAACACTCAAAATTTGGAAAATTAAAGTGACTTGTAATGAGGGTTCTAAGGTAGACTGATAACAGAGGTGTGCTTAGGCTGGGGCGCTTTGGTGCTTAGTTGAATGTTTTTCTATTTTACCTTCCTGAACTGCTATAGAAGTTGGGCAGACTGTTAATGCAATATACCCCATGAAGGAAAAGTCACCCATTCTAAGAAAAGCCCATGCAGGATTAGATATCTGAGCTGTTCATTGAAAGATGTGTAATATTTATATAAGTGGAGTGGGAAAGGCTTTCCAAGGGACCAATAGGATGGATTAGCAGATCAGGGATTAGACAATATAAATGAAGTAGATGCTTTCTTCTGTTGAAAATAATTGCGAAGAAAAGCTTGGAAATCTAAATAAAGAGTGAAATCATGGTAACATATTAGAGAGGTTTATTTCATAGTGGAGAGCAGAATTGATTATAGTATATGAGAAAGTAAAATAAAAGAGGCCAAGCTGGAGATTATTGTTTAGGTATATATGATGATGAGGGCTTCTCTGGTGGCTCAGATGGTAAAGAATCTCACTGCAATGAGGGAGACCTGGGTTTGATCCTTGGTTGGGAAAATCCCTTGGAGAAGGGAATGCTACCCATTCCAGTATTCTAGCCTGGAGAATTCCATGGGGAGAGGAGCCTGGTGGGCTACAGTCCATGGGGTCACCGAGTCAAACATGACTGAATGATTAACACCATGAACGATGGCAGCCCAGTGGACAGGATCATTGTGGAAATGAAAAGAATGGTGTAGGTGTGAGAACTCTTGAAGGAAAGACTGAAAAGAATTGATGACAACTTGGATTGGGGCGTGACAGAGAAAATACAAAGGAGTTTAGAAGTTTGGGTTTTAATGGTGAAAACAAATGAGAAATGAAATACATGAGGATAAAGGGAGAAATTGGAAGATGCCAATTTTGAGGGGAAAGTGAAAATTTTATTGGTCTTTAGGTTGAGAGTGTAACGACTAAGTAGAAAACTTTAGACAATAGAAAGACACCTTTATTCAGTAAAGAGGTCAGAGACTTGGAAATTATCTACTTTAAAAAGTGGTAATTGAGATATAGCAGTGAAATTAAACTCTGAGGACTGGAGTGTAGGAGAAGAGCTTTGGGAAACACCTAACTCTGGGGGAGGGAGCAGGGGAGAGACGTCAGAACAGGTAGTCAAGACCCAAAGGATCTGGGTTGGCCTGGAAGCAGGAAAATCAAAGTGTGAGACAAGAATTCAGTTTCAAAAAGAAGGAGGTGGCTAACTTTAACAGGAGAGTAAAAATGTATTTATAAAATTTTCTGTTAGAATATGAAGGAGAAATATAATAATCCTTATAGACTGAGCCCAAGAAGTCTATCAAAGTTGGTAGGAATATGTAAGTAGGAGCCATTTCAAGAGCTTGGTCAGGTGGCTCACCATGTTTCCTAAAATATAAACAAATCCAAGAAAATAAACAAAATGTAAATAGATATATAGAAAATGTTTTCACTCTTGAAAGTATCAATATCTCTTTGCTTCATTTTCATTTTTCTATGTTGTCAAATTTTCACTAAAGTTTTTTAAAAGCAGAATTCCTAAAAAGAAGCTAAAGGAATTAGTGTTCTTTAATTTCTTTGGGGAATATTACCCCAAAGAAAGAACAAATACATTTTGGCAGGTAGACAAAAGGAATTTATTTTCAGAGAAGAATGATTTAGTAATTCTAATTTAGAATATTTGAAGCACAGTATCTTCTTTTCCTAAACCAGTTTGGAAAAAGTAAAGATATTTTAAAATTAACAGAGCATTTAAAAAAAACTGGTGAGAGTAGACAGAGGTGTGAATTATAGCATTAGATGTGTGGAGAATTTAATAAGATGTTTAGTAGGTTTACTGTGAACTCTTGACATTCCAAGTTAACATAATTTTCATTTGCTTTTTTACATCTGCTATTAGAACACCCTTGGAATTAATTTCTAAAGCTTCACTTGCCTTTGAGCATCCTACTGCTTTGTACATGTCTTCATGTTTACTGTCAAATGATAGAAAAATATTTTATACATGAACTATTTAAAAAATCATAAGTAAAAAAATGAAGTTTATTTCCTACATTTGTAAATAACTTCCTAAATTTTGTGGAATGCTTGTTAAGACCAAAAAAAAAAAAAAAAATCAATCTGTTAAGATGTTTAAAGATTATACTAAAAATTTTCTAAGCCTAGATACATTAAAAAAAGTTTGTTCCATTTTTCTGATTTATATTGGAATTGTTTTGCATTATTCATTCTAATTTTGGATGTACAGATTTGAACTCTGGACTCCTATGTCATATGGGAACTTTTTGCTTTCATAAAACCATACTTTCCCCCTCTAGGATTTCTTAATTTTCTATCTCAGAGTCTACTGCATCTGTATCTTATTCTAAATGTGTGTGTATTAGTCACTCAGTCGTGTCCGAGTCTTTGTGACCCCATGGACTGTAGCCTACCAGGCTCCTCTGTCCATGGCATTCTCCAGGCAAGAATACTAGAGTGGATTGTCATTCCCTTCTCCTGGAGATCCTCCCTAATCAGGTATAGAATCCAGGTCTCCTGCATTGCAGGTAGACTCTTTACCATCTGAGCCACCAGGGAAGCCTTTATTCTAAATGGAAAAGGTCAAAAGTTGGGATATTTAGAAAAATTTTGGACAGCAGTACTTAATTTGACATGTATATAATGCCTCTATAACAAACATATAGCAAGATCGAAATACAATAATATCTCCTCAAACATGAGATCCCGATATAAAAAGTTGGGATTAGATGAAGTAACTTTGCAGTTCATTTTGGTAACTTAAAGATTTTCAGATTTCATTGTATGCAAAGTGTGACCAGTAATTCTGGAGATACTTAGAAAAAAGATAACTGGGAGTTGGGATACTACAAGGGGAAGTAAAGCTAATGGTAGAAAAGGAGCAGAACATTTTATAACAGCTAAGAAAAATACTGAAAGATTTTTCAGAAAGAAAAATGAAAGAAAAACTGGGCTTTAGAAAATTCCCCATAGCTTCCAGGAGGAAGAGAGACTACTTGGTTGAGACCTCAATGTGCTAAGCACCTGGGGAGACCTCGGAGATGAGTGAGGCTGGCAGTGGGGAGATGGAAGTCCATTCTGAGTCATAACTACTACATTCAAAATGGACAACCAACAAGGACCTACTGCATAGCACATGGAACTCCACTCAGTGTTATCTGGCAGCCTGAACGGGAGGGAGGTTCTGGGGGAGAATGAATACATGTATTCACTGTTCATCTGAAACTACCACAACATTGTTAATTGGCTCTACCCCAATACAAAATAAAAAGTTTAAAATTTGAAAAAAAAAAAAGCTAAAAAGACCATCGTCGTTTAGATATAGTCACAGACAAAGAAAAAGGATACTTTCAAGTATTTGTGTTAACTGCAAGAAAGCTTAATTATAGCAATTTATAAGCATGTTATTAATACTGGAGAAGAGAGATGGGGAGAGAAGGAGATTCTGAAAGCTTGAAGCATGCAAGTGTATAATAACTGTTATTGCTAATCGTGATGTATAAAATGCTTGGTTTTATTTAGGATGCTGTTTTCATAATTTTGTTTTACAAAATGTGAAGGTATTTTTTTAGCCTCCTCACGAATTTAGCTGTGACATTGTTTTCTCAACTCTGTTTTTCTCTTATGCTTTAATTTATTGACTGTAAATTATACCACAGGAATTTTTCTCAACCTGAGCCCTGTGGTTTGGGAGAAACTATTAGATGTTTCAAGAAAAATCGGGACAAATTTGTATAAAGGGATTTTAAAAGAGTAAAGCCGGACATTCCTAAAGCAGTTTTGGCTGATTTCCAGTACCATAAAGTAATGCAATTTAAAATCAACCTGTCTAAGCTACCAGTGAACTTTCAAAATGAAAATTTCCACCGATTTGGCGATGAGACAATCTCTCCCCTTCCAAAATTCAAGCATTCTTAGCTTAGAAGCTGAAATTCTCTGCTAAGAGCCTATAGTAACCTCCTTTAAGTCTTGGCATATAAATGTGAAGATAGAGACACCTTTATGTAACCCTGGGTCCCAGGATTCACCAGCCCTTGAATCTAACTGATTTCATAGCCAAATTAATGACCACATTCCACAGCTCTGAGTCACATCTCCATATCTCTTCAAATAGCACTGAGGGATCCCCGGGGGGATATGGTCCTCGGATACAAGTATGCTGATGTTTTCTGCTTTGGTCTCCTCACCCAGAAGCCCTGTCACAGCTGCTGTTCCTAAGGGCACTTCTTTCCTTGTGGCCAGCACCATCTGTATCCCCTTCCCTTCATGTGCTCAGGTTTCACTTAAACACCACATGCACAGAGATGCTTCCCTGTTCCTTCCCTATGACTGTGTGAAAGCTGTGTATTCTCTGTCCTCCCCTCAACCCCACCACAGCCTTTTGTATTTCTTCCTTGCAGACTTGCATTCTTGTAATCATTTAAGAGACTGCTGTCTTTCTTCAATTTTAAGACGTGCTCTGCCACAACATTGTTAAAAATTTTGATAGTTCTTAGAATTGAAAAAAATCATTTTTTTCCCCCCTGGGGGATGGGATCAGGGGGAGGTGGGGGGGGATTTTTTAAAAAATTCATTTTATGAATGATATGTAAATATATCATATGTATTTTTTAATCATGGAGAAGTTATTGAAATAATGATGTATCTTACAATTAAGGGTATTTTGCAACTTGCTTGGAATCTTTTTTGGAATGTGATTGGGTATGAATTTATTAATTACTCATCCTTTTAGTTTCTACCTTATTTGACATTGAATCCAGGGAACTTCTTTATCAAATTGTATATTATTTATTTATAAAAAGTACTCTATAATGTTAAGGTACAAAAGTCACAGTCAGACCTGGCTCTTATCTTAGTTATGCTATCTGAAGTCATATGGTATGTATATAAAATTGGTATATGGTATAATATGGTATTATCTATGTTTATAATTGATTTTTTTCATTTATGAGACAGATCAAAAATTTAAAAATGTTAAAAAATGTTGGAATGGGTATGTCTTAAAGTTGAAGTACAGAAATCATTTAAATAATTAGAGTATATATGCAGATTGTAAATATATGTTTATATATATATATATATATACACACCTATGTTGTTTTTTTCTTTTCTTCCCTTCTGTGTTTTCATCTGTAAGAAACATTCCTTTCCAGTTATTAGCACAGCACCCTCAGGTAGAAAATTAACTACCTATGGAGAGGGACCATTTATTTATTCAGCAAATAATCATTTTTAGCCACTAATCACCATATGAGAATGTTGGCATATATATACATATATATATGTAAATATATCTCTATCTATCTATATAGTGTTAGATCATATATAGTGATGACAGGAATTCTTGTGACAAGGAACAAATAATAATAAAAATAACATACAAAAATAGTAAGTAGATCAAATGATTACATTATGCAGCAAGTGCTTAAACAGAGACAAATATGTAGCTGAAAGTAGCTGAAAGAGTGTGACTGACTTCCTGGAGGAGAATAGGAACTTTACAGAATGGGTAGCTTGAAGCTATACCTAAATGAATGAGTAATTATTCTAAAAACAAATTGCAAAATACATACAATGAAACAAAATAAGCAATAGAAAGATAATTCTGTATGATTAGAAAATAAAGTTCAAGTAATAAAAGGGAACCAGAGGAAGGAAACTCTGAATGCAAAACTATTTGCCATAAAGTCCTACACAGTTGCCCATTCTGTGTGTGTGTGTGTGTGTGTGTGTGTGTGTGTGTGTGTCTGACTCTTTGTGACCCCATGGACTGTAGCCAGCTAGGCTCCTCTGTCCATGGAATTTTCCAGGCAAGAATACTCGGTGTGTTGCCATTTCCTCCTGCAGGGGATCTTCCCAGCTCAGGGATCGAACCCACATGTTTCCTGCATTGGCAGGCAGCTTCTTTACCATCTGAGCCACCAGAGAAGCTACCTACATGATTAAGTATTATAGAATTCTAATGTATACTTATGTGTAAACTGGGAATCGTGGAATGGTAAGACAATCTGTTTTCAATAACAAATCCAGTGGTTGTACGCAGAATGGATGGAGAGTTGGGGCAGAGTGTAAGACTAGGTATAGAGAAGCCAGGGAAACCAACTGGGAGGCCCTTGGGATTGGTGTGTATGGCTAATGGCAAAGGTGCTGTCCAGTTAGGGGACAGATTTTGGTTCCAGTTGATCAGGACTGCTTTCACTTGTGCTTTGTTTTCCCCTCAATGGTCATACTTTTGTGTTGCTGTTGCTCAATAGATATTGCTAGGGGGACCACAGATCTGATATTTTAATATCTCGTACATTATATTTTGGGCTGTAACCTCAAGGCCTATACTCAAAACAGAGTATGGTATATTGCGTTCATCCGGTGACCCTGCTTGGGTGAGGCAAAATTTCTCAAGGTTTTGTCAGCTCTGAATTTGTACCAGAAGATCTTGAATCTGCTTTTGATCCCCTGAAAAGAGATGAATAATTTGACTTAGCTTCTGAAGTTATGAGAGGTGTGCACACCCTCATATTCTAATTGCTAAGAAGTTATGACTTGCTGATGTGGAAATTTTCAGTTATAATTTCACTTTTAATAACTTGTTCTGACCTAAGCAGATACCTCTCAAGAGAAAGGAAAATATAGATACTGACCGTCAAGAGTGTACAACAAACAATGTAATATGATTTCAGATCAGGAGATTCACCACAAAAATTGGTTAATGCATCTCAAGGTGGGACAGGCCTAAAAGGAGTTGGGTAAAAAGTCCCACGTAGTTCCTTTAAAAGGTGATTTTTTTCTAGTCATCGGCCCTTCTCCTCAGCATTCTGCCTCTGTTCCTCGTTGATACTTTCCTTTATAAATGTAAGTATGCCTATACTGAATATAAGTTGTGAAAAAGTTATATGAGTTTAAAGTATTAATGACTTGTTAGGCTGTTATTTTGAAACAGCAAAAAAAAAAAAAAAAGATCATTATGAAAGAAAAATAGAATCACACAGAAATTTTATGACAAAAGTGCCTCTGTTTAATGATTTGTAAAAGAAGTAGGAAGCATTTTCAGTGAAAACTGCTAATTATTTTGGTTTCCCATAATGAAAACCTGTGATGATGTTTAAATGTCTCTGTTCATTAGTTTACTCTGTTACACTGGTACATTTGTTTGCTTTGTCTATTTTCTCACTTTTCTGCACCAGATAAGAGCAGTATCATGATAAATTTAAAGTTTTTGGGAAGTGATGGCAATAATGTCTTGACTATGAGAACTGATGACTTAAACTTGTGTTACTTCAGAATGAGAAGGAAGTCATCTTTTTGATCTGATATTTCATTTATCATCATGTATCTTGGAAGATGTTTCTTTATTCTGCTTTGTCAGAAACATCCACAAATCAAATAACTATTGATATACTCTTGGTGACTTATGCCTAGAAATAAATTTTAAAGGTTACTGAAGAAATTAACCTTGGTAACAATTGTTTTTGCCATGCTAATGGCTCTTAAGGAATGATTTAATTGTACATGTCTTTGGGAGGCTTCTCAATGACATTGCTGGTCAAACAGGAAAAGGGACAAGGTTCTAAGGTCAAACACCAGAAACAGTATGTTCCTGTCATGCTCAGAGTTCAAGAATTTTTGGAGCCCAGCTTTTTCTTAAATTTGATTAGGATAGGGATTGTGCATTTATGGACCTTCTTCCACTTCCCCCTCCCCCTTTGCCTGTTGTCTGCTTTGCCTTCTCTTATGCTGACTTACTGCTTCCTGATTTCTCCTCATGAGCCCTTCAGTATGTGGCAGAGGTATGCGAGAACATTTATAGCTAGACTCGTAAACTTCCTGCCTGTGTCACTGCTACAGATTTAGCTGTGCTGATTGATCTTTTGCCTAGAGTGCAAGGCTCTGTACCTGTCCAACTAGTTCTGTCTGCCCTCATCGGCATCTTCCCAGCCCTCACCCTAGGGCAAATCAGGTGTGTGTGTGCCGTCTGAGGCAGTGTCACAGTGGGCAGACCCTCATCTGCCTTGGAAAGTGTACCAGCCAGGTAATCCTGTGGTCTCAGCCTTCTGACCTTGTTTCTTGGTTTAGAAAGTCGCATTGACTCTGTGGTGTTTATTCTAAAATTTTTAGACAAAGAAAAGTCCTGCTTCTCATCAGGTCCTTAGAGAAATGGCAATACTAGCAATCATGGAAAAATAAAATTAGATAAATTCCTCTGAAATTGGCTAGATAAAAATAGAGATGGAATACTGAATACCTATTTTGTTCTGTGCTTTTTCATAGAAGTCTTGTTGGAGAAGTTCCTTTATGTTTGTTGTCTGTCTCTCTCCTTGGCCACCCTCTTTGCTGGATGGCTCGCCTTTCATATTTACTAGGCTGCTTGCTATTTTACACATTTGGCATCATCCCAGTTTAGGCTGTCTCTGGGAGGGCAGGAATTCCTTAGAAGAAATGGAGTAGCCATCATGGTCAACAAAAAAGTCCAAAATGCAGTACTTGGATGCAATCTAAAAAATGACAGAATGATCTCTGTTCGTTTCCAAGGCAAACGATTCAATATCACAGTAATCCAAGTCTATGCCCCAACCAGTAATGCTGAAGAAGCTGAAGTTGAATGGTTCTATGAAGACCTACGAGACCTTTTAGAACTAACACCCAAAAAAGATGTCCTTTTCATTATAGGGGACTGGAATGCAAAAGTAAGAAATCAAGAAACGCTTGGAATAACAGGCAAATTTGGCCTTCGAATGTGGAATGAAGCAGGGCAAAGGCTAATAGAATTTTGCCAAGAGAAGACACTGGTCATAGCAAACACCCTCTTCCAACAACACAAGAGAAGACTCTACACATGGACATCACCAGATGGTCAACACCAAAATCAGATTGATTATATTCTTTGCAGCCAAAGATAGAGAAACTCTATACACTCAGCAAAACCAAGACTGGGAGCTGACTGTGGCTCAGATCATGAGCTCCTTATTGCCAAATTCAGACTTAAATTGAAGAAAGTAGGGAAAACCACTAGACCATTAAGGTATGACCTATGTCAAATCCCTTATGATTATACAAGGGAAGTGAGAAATAGATTTAAGGGGCTAGATCTGATAGATAGAGTGCCTGATGAACTATGGACTGAGGTTGGTGACATTGTACAGGAGACAAGGATCAAGACCACCTCCATGGAAAAGAAATGCAAAAAAGCAAAATGGCTGTCTGGGGAGGACTTACAAATAGCTGTGAAAAGAAGAGAAGCGAAAAGCCAAGGAGAAAAGGAAAGATGTAAGCATCTGAATGCAGAGATCTAAAGAATAGCAAGAAGAGATTAGAAAGGCTTCTCCAGTGATCAATGCAAAGAAATTGAGGAAAACAACAGAACGGG
>SJYA01004307.1:0-34983 GCA_006410615.1 Neotragus moschatus
CCGCGAGCCGCAGTGAATGGAAGCGTGCCCGCGCGCGGGGACCACTGGGCGCGCGGGATGCCGCCCTCGCGGGGGGCGCTCCTCCTGCGCGGAACCTGCGCCCTCTCCTAGGTGCGGGTGGGTGGCACACCTAACGGCCACCTTGGAGGGACCAAGAGCCTGGCCTCCCACCCTGGGGTTCTTGTCACTGCCCCTGCTGTGTTGGAAGGCCAAACGCAGAGCGAGCTGCGCCCAGCAACCAGGCCCAGTCCGGGGCGACCGAGATCGTAGCCACAGCGAGGGGAGCGGCCAGCAGGCGCGGGACAGTGGCCGAGGCCACGGGCATAACCTCCCTCTGCGCAGCCTGGGCGGCACAAGCCGGCGCCCTCTCGGCTTCAGAACCCCAGGGCGCAGGGGTGCGGGCTGCGGAGGACCGCGCAGCGGTGGGTTCCCACCGTCCCAGCCCAGCTCTGGGGGGATCCGTGGGCTCGCGTTCGCTGCGGGCTGCTGCGGGGGACCGAGGGCTGGCGAGGCCCACGCTGGCCGGGAGTGGGACACAGCGCCCCCGCCTGGGCCCCCCGACCCCACTTCTCCTCCGGGATCCCACAGTTCTCAGGCGCCCTGCTTAGTGCCGGCGCTGGATGGACGCCCGCAAAAGCTGCCGTGGGACTCAGAGAGCAGGGTGGCCGAGAGCCCAGCAGCAGATAGGCTGACCCGCTGACCCTTCTGAGGCCGGTTTGGCCCAGCCTGTGGGAGAAACTGCCCGCTCGGGGGGCCCTTCCCCCACCTCAGGCCCTGACCCGGGTCCCTCTCCCTGCTAGAGTAGCCGCCTTCCCTTGGCGCCCGGCCTAAGCCCTCTGCTGGGTCGGTCCCAGCACAAGCATGCTGTCCAGTCTGTCTCCCAGGGGGAAAAAACAAGTCTTGAGGCATGTCCTGCACCCTCCACCCAGTTTCTCTCCCCTTGACCACTCTCTCTGATTTCTCTCCTCTCCCTGGCTCTTGAATCCAGGTCTGCAGGATGGTCTGAGGAGGTCTCATTCAGGGACTTAGCAAAATCGGCTCTGCCACGGGTCAGAGGTCACCCTGAGTGCTTAGAGCAAAGGTCAGTTCTTAAGCCTCAGCCTCAGCTGACTTGTGCACCATGTTGGACAGTCTGGGTCCCCTTCCCTCCTGTGGACACAGCGTCCCTGGCTTCCACCCTGCCTTCCCTCTGGGTCGTCTTGGTTGACTCTGCGTGTCCCCGTTTCCTTGACGCGGAGTTGCCACGGCTCCCTCCCCTACTCTGGCATCCACCTCCTTGACGGTCTTACTCTGCCTCCCGGTCTTAAGTCCAAACTCAGCCCTGAAGAGTCAGCATCATGTATTCAGCTCAGAGCTCTCCCCGAAACGTTGGGGTCTCCTGTCTCACTTGCACCTCTACCCGGGTATCTAAAAAGCGCCGGAAACTCATCAGGACTCACTGCGCTCCTGATTTCACCCTCACCCCAAACCTGCTCTGCCCACAATTCTTTCTACCCTTGTAAAAGGATCTCTTATCCTCACTGCTGCCCTTGAGCCAAAATATTGGGGTACAAGTGACTCCTTTTGTGCTCACCTCCCACATCCCATCTGTTGGCAATTGCTGTTCCTTCTACCTTTAGACCTGGACAGGCTCCACGGCCCCCGCCACACAGCCCAGCTCCACCGCCTCCTGCCTGGGCTGCAGTTTCTGCCCCTGCCCTGCCCGTGTGCCCGTCACACGGCCGTCAGAGCCGGTCAAGATGCAAGACCGGCTCCTCCCCCACAGTGATGCCAGGTCCCTACAGTGGGGACCTTCTAGAACCCTCTCAGAACCCCCTCAGAACTTTCCTAGAACCCACTCAGAACTCTGCATCTGCAGATCCCCTCCAGACCCTCCTACTGAAGACCCTCAAGATGGCCTCTCTTTCTCCTCACCTCTACTCAAGGGCCTCCTCTGAGAAGCCCTGGAGGGCACCTCCTCGCCTAAAACTTGCCCTCAGTCCCAGCCCCTGTCCTCGCGGGAACAGCACTTCTGGCCTCTCCTTCTGCTTTACTCACTCGCCTTGTTTGTTCTGTCTCACCCTCAACTGCTAGCTTCTCAAGGATAGGGGGGTTTTGCCTTTGGTTATAATTGCATCAAAAAGTAGACTTGGCCTCAGGGAAGTTACTACCTCACCATACATTCCAGAGATGCTGGGTTTGCAGGAGGAAAAGGGGACGACAGAGGATGAGATGGTTGGATGGCATCACCGACTCGATGGACATGAGTTTGGGTAAACTCTGGGAGACGGTGATGGACAGGGAGGCCTGGCGTGCTATGGTCCATGGGGTTGCAAAGAGTCAGACGTGACTAAGTGACTGAACTGGACTGAACTGAGCTAGAAGAAGGTGGGCTTGGAGGCTGGCAGGCGGCCTCCATCCATCACAATGGTCCCCAGATCAAATATCCATCTGGGAGGGTGGGAGCCCCTGCCTGAGACCAGTCAGGCCTCTGGGTGACTCGGTTCTCTGCTCGATCACTTTCTGCTTCCATTGCTTCTTTCTCTTTTTATCTCCTTGTTGGGTTTTTCTTTCCTGCCGAGCCTTAAGCCTGCTGTGGTCCACACAGAGGTAAAATGGACCCCAGCTGACCTGGGTCCTCAGAGACCACACTGCTTCCCTTGAGCCTTTTAGTAGTGGGTTCCCATCCTTCTTATCCAGAGAGTAAATGCCCAGTTCCCGAAACTTTAGAATGACCCCTTGCGCACCCAACATTGCACTCATTCAGCAACCACTGAGCTTGGGGGCAAAGCTCGGAGGCCCTGGTCTCTGCGGCGACCCCTGGGCACAGAAGAGGCCCTGGGGCTGTGGCGTGCCTGCTGCAGGTGGCCTGGCACGCTGGGGGGTGCCCCCCCGAGGAGGCTTCCCAGGACCAGAAGCAGGAGAGGGATTGTTTGGAAGGCCCAGCGCTCCAGTGTCAGGCTGAGTTGAAGCCATATCCTGAAGGCCCTGGTGGGTGGGCTTCCAGAAAGAGGTGGGATGGAGTCCTCTGTGTGCGAGGGAGACAGCTGGGGAGTGGTGGAAAGGAAGCGGGACCAGAGGCAGGGCGAGTGGGCGGCCCAGAGGCTGTTTTCACAGATCCCAAGTTGAAGGAGGGAACCGGGCTGGCCGTGTGGGTGAGAGGAGGGAGGAGGTGAGGATGCTGGAAATAGTTCTGGGTGCTCACGTGATGGCCCATCTTCTGAAGTAGCATCTGAAGACTCAGCCCAGCTGAGCTGAGGATTCCACGGAGGCTGACATCAAGGAGCAGACAGGCTGGCACCAATGGACGCCACAAGCAAGGGCAGGCTGAGATCGGTCACCCATTCTGCACATCTGGAAACCCTGTGTCCCCCTGTCACCTGCCAGCCTGAGCAGGTGAGGGGGCGGGGCTCGGGAGAAGACTCGGGGCAGGCCCCCTTGATCACCCTGCAAGGGGAGCCTGAGTGTCCTGCATGCTGGCCCCCGCTTCCCCCAAATGCATAGATGACGGGACATGATGTGGATGGGGCCCTTTCACCGAAACTGCTGAAAGGGGAAATGGACCAGTGATGCGAGCTAGCCAAGGTCGTGGGCTCTGAGCGCAACTCCTCAACTGCAGTCAGGACATCCTGGCTGTGACCTGGCCTTCCCTGGCTCCATCTAGAATAAAAGCCTCGGGGTGGGCAGGCAGGCTGGGGCTTGTTCTGACACCTGCAAGGCTCAGCTTGAGGGGGCGAGGGCGGCCTCCCTCAGGGACAGTTCGTTCATTCCCTCTGGTTCTTGGAAGAGCATTTCCAGGTTCTTCTGGTTCCAAGAAGTGAGATCTTTGATAATTGGGTGTTAATTCTCACCGATTCCAAGAACAGTCTGGGGAGAACAAGCGAAATCAGAGCAGGCTTCCGACCAAGTGGCCTGCTTGGAAAGCAGGGGTGAGGACTCTGCTGACCGCCAAGCACAAGCATTTCTGCTCCTGGGAGAACTTCTAAGTTGTGGGAAGTGATTTTTCAAACGGAATTGTAGACACAGAAAGTCTGAAAGCAGCTTATTTAACACTGTGAATGGGTTAAATAGAGTCTAATCACTGATTCACAGAGTGGAAGGAACATTCAATTAAGTAATGAGACTAATCCCCTAGTCCCAAGTGCTGGGCTATGAACGAGGAAAAAGAGGGCAAATAATGTAACCCTGCCAAACAGCAGTGGGCTTGCGGTTGGTTTGTTTTCTTTTAAAAGGAAGGACATTATAGCTGTGGACTGTGTTCAGCGTTTTGAACCGATCATATAAATGCAGAAATGTTTTCACATCGTGTCTGTTCCATAAGTAGTGTGGTTTAATTATCTTAAACATTTCATCTATTTAGAAGTCATCACTCACATTTTTTAGTCTTCTATTTGGAAATAATTTCAAATAACAGAAAACTTGCAAGAATAAAAAGAGTCCAAGGACCTTCCTGATATCCAGACCCTCCTCTGGTGAAACGTTAGTCACGTGCATTGCCTCTCATTTTCCCGTTTATGAAGCATGCATTATCTCTTGGCCCTTTACCCCGAAATACTTCAGGGTGCATTTCCTAAGAATAAGGATATTTCCTTATATAAACACAGCACTGTAGTCAATAAATAAACAGCCCTGATAAAATACTTTTATCTCACCTCTGTCCATATTCCAGTTTTATCCATTGATCCGATGTCTTTTATTTATTTTATCTATTTTGCAAGGTAAGCTTTATTTGAGGCAAAATGAGGGCTGCAGCCCAGCAAACAGCATCTCAGGTAGCTCTGAGAAGCTGCTCCAGTCAGGTGGCAGGGGTGGGGGGCTGGGGGGTGTCAATGTATGTGATTTTGGCAAAGGGGGAGTTGATGCAGTTGAACACTTATCGCTTCATGGTGACACCAGATCCAATGTCTTCTAGACTCGCTCTCCCCTCCTAAGCAGAATGCAGTCTGTTGTTGTTAAGTCAGTAAGCTTCGTCCTATTCTGTGACCCCACAGACTGTAGCAAGCCAGGCTTCTCTGTCCTTCACAATCTCCCAGAGTTTGCTCAAACTCATGTCCATCAAGTCAGTGATGCCGTCCAACCATGTCACCCCCTTCTGTTCCCATCTTCAGTCTTTCCCAACATCAGGGTCCTTTCCAATGAGTCAGCTCTTCACCTCCGGTAGCTGAAGTATTGGAGGGAGCTTCAGCTTCAGCATCAGTCCATCCAATGAATAGTCAGGGTTGATTTCCTTTGGGATGGACTGGTTAGATCTCCGTGTGGTCCAAGGGACTCTCAAGAGTCTTGTCCGGCCCCACGATTTGAAAGTCTATGAATAAGGATTTCATTTTACTGGCCCTGTCTTAGATTCTTCCACTCTGGAACATTTCCAGAACGCTTCTTTGTCTTTTACAACACAGACATTTTGGAGGACTGTGGACATCCCCTCCCCTCATTTTATAGTAAACCGTCCGTTTCTTGGTGTGAGGCGGTTAGATGTTTCTGCAGGACTGGATTCGGGTGATCTCAGCTGGAACGCTGCCGAGAGGAGGCTGTTTCTCAGCAGACTATCGCCTCCAGAGGCCCTGATGTCCACTCGGTTCTCCCTGAGAGTCTGGATCCTGGCCCGGCTCGTGGCTGAGACCTCCACTGCGTCATCACGTGTTTGATCTCACGCTCTTGGCTAACAAGCATTCCGGGAAGAGTGGCTAGTATTTCGCTCCTCGCTGAAGCCTGCCCGGAACCTGAGGGCTCTGACTTGGTCTGCTCCTGCCTGGACGGCTTGTGAGCTCAGCGCACCCTCTGCGTTCGCTCGCCAGCCCTGGGGTGGGAGAGAGCTTCCTTTCTCCCTGATTCACACACGCGTGTGTCCGCTTATCTGTGATGTTGTGAGTACTGAAGTCTTAGGGACTCACAGATTCCCAGTTCTCATGGTTCATAATTCGTTTCTTTCTCAGGATGTGTTTTATTTATGTATGTGGTTTGGGCGGCCGCACCGGGACTTCACGCCTGCACGTGGGCTTGCTCTAGCTGTGCCAAGTGGGAGCTGCTGTCTGGTGGTGGTGCCCGGGGCTCTCACTGGGGTGGCCTCTCTTGTTGTGGAGGACGGGCTCTAGGCCCCTGGGCTCCAGGAGTTGCAGCCCCGGGCTCTAGTGTGCAGGTTCAGTAGCTGTGGTTGCAGGCTTAGTTGCTTTGCATCATATGGGATCTTCCTGGCCCAGGGACTGAACCCATGTCCCTGGCATTGGCAAGAAGACTCTTAACCAGGATATTTGCTCCATGCATGCGCAGTCATGTTCAACTCTTTGTGACCCCGTGGACGGTAGCCCACCAGCCTCCTCCTCAGATTTCCCAAGCAAGAATACTGGACTGGGTCCCAGGGGTCAAGCCAGTGTCTCCTGCGTCTGTGGCAAAGGCAGGAGGATCCTTTGTCACTGCACTGCCTGGACCACCAGGGAAGCCCTGTGACTCATCTCTGTGTGTGGCTCTTTTGCTCAGGTTTGGCCCATAAATGGGTCTCTGAGGGTCCCTGTAAACTGACCCCTGCATACAGGTCGCTGTGTGCTGACTCTTCCTGGCTGTTGGCGCAGCAAGATAGTACAGGCTTACCTTGTGCCATCCTTGCCTCAGCCTGAAATCAGCCATTTCTTCAAGGAGCGCTGGTCTTTGCAGTGGGATTAGAGGCCAAGATCTGGGTACCTGGGCTGCTCACTGTTACTGAGGGTGTCCTTTCTTCTTGGCCCTTGCAGCTGACAGATCTGGGCAGTTAGCACACACACTATGCACACACACACGCACACAGGCAAACAGACACGCAGTCACGTGTCAGGGTCTCTCCTGAATTTCCCATGTCATTGGCATATGTCCCTTTATCACTGAGATGACCCCCCGCCCCCGCCCCCTCCCACCCACTTCAAGGCGTGTAGTCAGTTGCTCAGCTCCACAGTGTGTCTGCACGCTGGCTTTGCCATCAGCGCTGTTTGCACCGCCACAAGCAGACTCAAGGGGGTCAGGATTCCCTGCCTCCCAGCGCCTCTCAGAGGACACGGTACCCAGGAGACCTTTGGACCCCTGCGTTCAGAAGATGCTAGTTGGTTCTGTCTTATGTACTCCCCTTCCATTTCCTCTCCTTTGAATGAAGGGCGACAGGATTCCTTTGTTTCTGTGCCCATTCAGGTTCAGAGGTTTCCCTTTTCCAGGCTCGTTGATGTAATTTTATTCTCTGAGCATGTATGTTCCTGAATTTGCTTCTGAAAGTCAAGACTAAACCTTTGGAGAGAGGGTCCTCCGTCTAAATTCTTTCTACTCTATCTCTGTCCCCAAGCCTGGTTAGAAACCAACGTCACTGCTTTCTAGTTTATCTCAAACCTTTCCTCTCTAAAGGTGAGTGGATATGTTTGTTTTCTTATTTTCTCTCTCTTTTTTTTCTCCACAAAACTTATACTCTGTATACTCTTTGGCAATTTGCTGTTTGCCATTAGCAACATCTCCTGGAAATCACTGCCTGCTGGCTTTCACACTCTCTCTCTTTCTCTCTCTCTCAGTTTTTTTTTTAAACTTTTGGCTGCGCTCCAAAGCATTGGGACCTTATTTCCCAGATCAGGGACTGAGTCCGTGCTCCCTGCATCAGAGGAAGTCGTAAGCCCTGGGCTGCCAGGGAAGACCCTCTTCCTCAGTTTCTAAAAACAGCTCTACTGTACCTGTGTCCTATGCTTGGACATCAAGGCAATTTCCAAAACGTAACAGTTACAAGTAAGTGCAAAACATTGCTTTGTGCGTTTATAGTTTCACACTGTGGATGATATAACTTCAGAGTAAATTGCTAGGAGTGGACTTGCTGGCTGTGGTTCAGTCGCTAATTCTGTCTGACTCTTTGGGATCCCATGGACTGCAGCATGCCAGGCTCCTCTGTCCTTCACTGTCTCCCAGAATTTGATCAAACTCATGTCCATTGAGTCGATAATGCTACTGAGCCATCTCATCCTCCGTCTCCCTCTTCTCCTTCTGCCATCAATCTTTCCCAACATCAGGGTCTTTTCCAGTGAGTCGGCTCTTTTCATCAGGTGGCCAAAGTTTTGGAGCTTTAGCTTTAGCTTCAGTCCTTCCAGTGAATCTTCAGGGTTGCTTTCCTTTAGGATTGGCTGATTTGATTTCCTTGCTGTCCAAGGGTCTCTCAAGAGTCTTCTGCCACACCACAATTCAAAAAGTCTATTCTTTAGCACTTTAGCCTTCTTTATGGTCTATTCTCACATCTGTATGTAACTACTGGAAAAACCATAGCTTTGACTATATGGACCTTTATTGGCAAAGTAATATCTCTGCTTTTCAATACACTGTCTAGGTTTGTCGGAGTTTTACTTTCAAGGAGCAAGCGTCTTTTAATTTCACAGCTTCAGTCACCATCTACAGTGATTTTGGAGAATTCGGTCCAAAGAAAATAAGGAAAATCAGAAAACAAACCTATCACTGCTTCTGCTTTTCTGTTTGCCTCGAAGTGATGGGACTGGAAACCATGATCTTAGTTGTTTTTAATGTTGAGTTTCAAGCCAGCGTTTTCACTCTCCTCTTTCACCTTCATCAAGAGACTCTTTAGTTCCTCTTCACTTTCTGCCATTAGAGTGGTGTCATCTGCATATCTGAGACTGTTGATATTTCTCCCAGCAATCTTGATTCCAGCTTGTGTTGCATCCAGCTGGGCATTTCACATGATGTATTCTGCATAGAAGTTAAATAAGCAGGGTGACAATATATAGCTTTGATGTACTCCTTCCCCAACCTCGAGCTGGACTACCATGTAAATATAAATACAGTCCTGTTGAAAGTGAACGTGGAGTCGCTCAGTCGTGTCCCACTCTTTGCAACCTGTGGACTGTAGCCCACCAAGCTCCTCCATCCATGGGATTCTCCAGGCAAGAATACTGCAGTGGGTTGCCTTTTCCTTCTCCAGGGGATCTTCCCAGCCCAGGGTTCGAACCCAGGTCTCCCACACTGCAGGCAGACGCTTTAACCTCTGCACCACCAGGGAAGCCCTTAAATACAAGAATCCAAGTACTAATATCAAAGATTTCAAAGGAGGAGAGGAAGCCAGGTTGAAAGAAGGGGAAGGAGGTGGAAGAGGAGGGCAAAAGGGGTGGCCTTACAGACATCTCCTGACACCTACAGATACCCAGGCATTATGGGACTTTTCCCTGGGCCTCCAGAGAAGGGAGGACTGGAACGCGGCCCTATCAGAAATCAGACCAGACCAGAACCAGAATTCGAGTTCTCTGCCAAGAGGAGGTGATCAGTCTCCAATCCTTAGCTCAGGCTGAGGGCCCTTCAACCAGATTCCTGCGTCCAGGACCAGGAGACTAGAAAAACAGGGAAGGATAGGAAAGGTTAAGGAGAGGAAAGAGAGAGGGAAGGGGAGAGGGGTCAATAAAGTCTCTTGTTCCCTACCGGTCAGGGCACTCTGGCCAGTTGTCTGCATCAGGAGGAGACCAAGGACAAAAGGAACCCAGTTGCGGCCACTGGGTCTGGTCCATTGGCAGGCAAGCTGGCCCCTGAGGACCCCGAGTGGTCAGGACGTCAGTCTCGGTGAAGAAGAGTCCCACCAGGGTTGCCATTTGTTGCAGGAAGGCAGACCCTTTCCAGAGCCCGAAACTGGGCTCGTGTCTAACACTCGGGAATGAATTGTCCGAGGAGACACATGTGTTGACAAAGCAAGAGATTTTATTGGGAAAGGGCACCCGGGGGAGAGCAGGATATTACCAAATTCTTCAAAGGGTTTCCATCAGTTTACAATTCACCAATCATTTTCATTTCATAAAAAAATTCCCCAAATGTAAATAAATCTGCATTAGGGGAAAAAGGAAAGTTTTAAAGAAGTAATTTGCTTCACTAAACTGGTAAGGTTAGGGTCCAGAGTCCACTTCATCCTCAGGTACCTTGGGGTGAGAAGAACTTATGTGAAGTTGCTCAGTTGTGTACGACTCTTTGCGACCCCATGGACTGTAGCCTACCAGGCTCCTCAGTCCATGGGATTTTCCAGGCAAGAATACTGGAATGGGTTGCCACTTCCTTCTCTAGGGGATCTTCCCAACCCAAGGATCAAACCCCAGGTCTCTTGCATTGTAGGCAGATGCTTTACCGTCTGAGCCACCAGGGAAGCCGTACCAGAACATAATATAAACGTGCGCGTCCGTCACTCTTGTCCACTAAACTGACCACATACATTCTGAACCTGGTATTCTGCTATATTATGAAATAAATATGCTGGGAAGAAATCAGTTGGAACCAGGCCTCATTTCTGTTCTCAATTCTCTCACGTTCTTGCTCTGTGAGTTTGGGGAAGTCATTTGGTGTCACTAAGACTCCTCTCCTCATTTGTAAGATGGAGATAAAAATAATAAGTTCCCCGACTCCCTAATAGCTTGGTTTAAGGAGCAAATGTGTATGCCATTTATAGACAGAAATGCCCGGATGCTATCTATCTGTCTACGGGTCTATCAGTTGTTTCCGACTGTCTGATTTGTCCATAGTCTTTGAAACATCTTACTTCTTAAAAAGGGAGGGGAGGGAACATTTAACTGAAATGTTGCCAATGTGCATTTTTTGGTTCGTTTTCATCCTCACCCCAGTTAACACACCATTCGACAGTGCTCTTTCCTCTCTCTGGATCTTACCGTCCCTCTCTATCCTATGAAAGGGCCGGATTCCTTCACCTGTGAGATGCTGCCTTGTCCCAGAGCATTCTGCCTCTTCAAGAAGCCGGCATGAAGCCCGCAGTGAGCGCGCTAGCGGGTCTGAGAGGAATGCCACACCCCCTCGTTAAAGAGCTTCGCCAAGAAATAGATGATTTCAAAACGGAACTTTAACAAAGAGGCTGGTACAGTTCCTGAAAGTCTAAGGTCATTTTTCCACCCACGAGGGAAGGCACTAGCCACCTCTGATCCAGGGGAAAGCACTTAGGTTTTTTCCCTTAAGACCTCGGATAATTATTTTGAGCTTAGTTGGCTCACAGAGAAAGATTAAACATTAAAAAAAAGAAAAGGCAGCGTGAGAAGAGGCTCTTTTGTGCATCTCCTGGCATTGTCACTGGGGCTCGACTCTGGAGACCGAGAGAGAAAAGAGTCCCTCGCCCAGCAGGAAGAGAGGAGAGAGAAGCTGCGGAGGGGAGGGGCGGCGTTCAGGAGCCCGACTGATTGCTTAATCCACCTGCACCAGAGATCCAGCTGCGCTGATTCCACCTCCGCTGGACTCGGTTTCCAGAAGGAGCCTGGGGTCTGCTCGCTCAGGCCGCCTCCTGCGTGGGTGGTGTTCACGGCCCTGTGGGTCAGGCCTGGTTCACAACCCCAACCCAGCCAGGCCTGAGTGGACCTGCGGGGCGTCCCTGCTGGACCCCGTCTCCTTCTCCCAGGGGTCTTAGAAAAACCCCACTGTTCTTCTCAACCCTCTCCCCAGCCTGGAAGCTATCGGGGTCATGGAGAGTCCCCTCCCCATGCCCAGGGGAGTTTCCAGAAAAAATGCCCACGCAGGTTGCATCCTGGCTCAGCCTTGTGCAACCCTCCTGGAAGGACGGCGCCCGCCGCCCTGGCCCCAGCGCGCCCCACCTCTGCAGCCCCGCCTCCTCCTCCGCTCCAGCTCCTCAAGCGCCGCTGCCCTGAGGACCAGAGGCTGCACAGGCCGCCTTGCAGGACTGAGGCCCTTCCCTCGGCCAGGACGCCCTGCCTGGGGCCCAACGCCACTGTTAGCGCTCCACTCACTGCCGCCTGCCTCAGGAAGCTCCCCTACTCTCTCCCCTCCTCCCTGGAGGACATGCTGTTCCATCCTTGGACAGCACCTGGGGGACCAGTCAGAGACCCCTTTATCCCAGGGCACTGGCACAGTCAGGCTTCCGGAGCCAGAGAAATGCCACCATCCTGCCCTCACAGAACAGCGAGTCTGGGTGCAGGCAGCCTCCTTAGCTGTTCAGGCGCTCAACGATGCCCAACCCGCCCCAGGCTCCTCTTGGCCTTTTCTTCCTGCTGGCCCCTTCATGGCAAGAATGGCTGCTTGGAGCCAGGTGCCATTTCGTGTTCAAGGGATGAAGATGAGAGCAGAAAAGTGACAGTGACTGGCATCTGCTTTTTCAGGAAAAAAGGAACCTTTCCCTGGAAGCCATTGGCTTCCCTGGCAGCTCAGAGGTAAAGAATCCGCCTGCCAATGCAGGAGACGTGGGTTCAGTCCCTGGGTCAGGAAGATCCCCTGGAGAAGGGAATGACAACCCACTCCAGTATTCTTGCCTGGAAAATCCCATGGACAGAGGAGCCTGGGTGGCTACATGTAGTCCGTGGGGTCCCAAAGAGTCGGACATGACTGAGCGACTGGCGAAGAAGAAATAAATATTTCACTAACACTTGTGAAGATGCCTCTCTCAGATTTGAGACTGTTCTCAACATACTCACCAAGGTCTGAAACGCTGGAGGTTCTCTTGCAAATCTGGAATGTTCCACTAAGAAATGCTAAGAACGTGACTAATGTACAAACCAAAGAAGGCACTGTCACGGCTTGTAACCCACTGAAAATTGGATCTTTGGGAAAAGTTCTCCTTCAATTACTTATTTTGGTAACCATGGCAATGCTGAAACAAATGTATGCAGTAAGTGTGGTAAAAGGATCGTTGTGGTGCGTGCACGCACACGTTCAACTCAGATAAAGATCAAAATGGAAAATTTAACACAACCGCATTATCTGTGGAAATTCTATGCACACTAAGTACAGATGGTAATAAATATCTTTAATTTATTTAAAATATCTTAAAGTCTCTTCAAAAAATTTTCCTGTGTCCACCAATTGGCTTTTTTTTAAATTTAAATTTGTTTAATTGGAGGCTAATTACTTTACAATATTGTATTGGTTCTGCCACACATCAACATGAATCTGCCATGGGCATACACCCATCCCGAACCCCCCTCCCACCTTCCTCCCGTACCAT
This sequence comes from Neotragus moschatus, assembly GCA_006410615.1. NCBI lineage: Eukaryota > Metazoa > Chordata > Mammalia > Artiodactyla > Bovidae > Neotragus > Neotragus moschatus. Next base: position 12,911 of record SJYA01004307.1, read on the forward strand.
CCCTCCGGGTCATCCCAGTGCACCAGCCCCAAGCATCCTGTATCAAACCTGGACTGGCGATTCGTTTCATATATGGTATTATACATGTTTCAATGCCATTCTGCCAAATCATCCCACCCTCGCCCTCTCCCACAGAGTCTAAAAGGCTGTTCTATACATCTGTGTCTCTTTTGCTGTCTCGCATACAGGGTTATCATTACCATCTTTCTAAATTCCATATATATGCATTAGTATACTGTATTGGTGATTTTCTTTCTGGCTTACTTCACTCTGTATAATAGGCTCCAGTTTCATCCATATCTTGAGACACATTATGTTAAAAACATGCTAAAAACAGCTAATAAAATAGTTCACCTGCAAATAATCACAAAAGGAAACATAGATGGCAGAGACTGGGAAACACAGGCAGGTGGGAAGAAAAATAAGAAAGAAAAAATCAGAAATATGACTGGAGACCTTCTATTTGCTCACAGAAACAAGGATGTAAGATCCATCCTTCTCATGGTCCTCAAGGGTGAAGCAACCATCCCTGTTAACAAAGAGTTTGAACTTACAAGCAAGCACTCTATGACCTGGATTTCAGCTCACCCCAGCTGCTTACGATCTCTTCCATTCATTTGTTTGGTCCCAGAAGATGCGTGTGGAGCACACACGCCACGGCAGAGGCTATACATGCATGGCGGCGGGCTTCGCGCCTGGCGGGCTCCAGGTCTGGCAGGCTCTGGGTCTGGCGGCCTCTGGGTCTGGCGGCCTCCGTGCCTGGCGGGCTCTGGGTCTGGCAGGCTCTGGGTCTGGCGGGCTTCGTGCCTGGTGGGCTCCGGGTCTGGCAGGCTCCGTGCCTGGCGGGCTCCGGGTCTGGCAGGCTCTGGGTCTGGCGCGCTTCATGTCTGGTGGGCTCCGGGTCTGGTGAAGCTGACTGTCTCAGGGCTGGTGAGACAGATGATGAGACGGGAACAATGTATATCAATGTGTAGCCACGAGTTATACTCACACTATGAGTAAAACGACCCCAAGCAAGCAGAGATCCCCGTGCTGTGATGCTCTGTGTTTGGGGCTGGGATGCAAAGCAGAAGATGTCTTTGAAGTGGTATTTTTCACAGGACCTCAAAACAGAGCGGGCCTTCACCAGGAGAGGAGGAGGCGAGAAGCCGGTGTCGGGGAGGAGGGTGGCCTGTGAGCTGCTCAGGAGAGAAAGCACCTTCTAGACACAGTGGGGCGGTGGGCCGGCCAGGGAGACGCATGATAGGAGTGAGGACACGGAAAGAACCAGATGACGTGGGGCCCGGGAATCGGCACTCAAGATCAGCTTATCCCAGGGCAACAGGCGGGCAGCTGAGCGTCTTCAGGGCCATGACAGACTCACGGTCTTCCTTTTCTCTGAGGTTCGGCCGTTTCCCTCCCTCCTAGCCATGGACCCAGTCCACGATGATCTCTGCAAGTTTCTAGAAAGCAAAGTCTCCCTGACTTGCAACAAATCCTAAAAAATGAATGTCTTTGAAAAATAATCTCATGATCAGGGGCAGGCTTCCCAGGTGTCACTCGTGGTAAAGAACCCGCCTGCCGCGCAGGAGACGTAGAGACGCAGGTTCGATCCCTGGGTCAGGATGATCCCCTGGAGGAAGGCGTGGCAGCCCACTCCAGTATTCTTGTCTGGAGAATGCCATGGGCAGAGGAGCCCGGCAGACTACAGTCCATGGTGTCGCAAAGAGCTGGACACGACTGAAGCAACTTGGCACGCACTTCCGTACTTAGAGACAGAGACGGTTAGGATCGTCTGAGAGGCAAAGTCATCAGGTGAGAAGGAAACAGAGGGCAGGACAGACGAGCCTGTGGGGGGCGGTCCAGAGGGGCAGGCCCAGACAGGAGGCGGGACCAACAGGGAAGCAGGGGGCCTGACTAGGACCACCCACCATTCCACGGTCCCCTTCTGCCCCAGGAAGAGAACTATACAGCCCAGCACGGGCGACAAGTTCCCTAGCCCTCGCCTGCCTGCGGGTGTGGCCCCCGTGGGTGAGCTCCCCCACGTGGCTGGCGCAGGAGCTGCGGTCCGCACCCCCAGGCCGAGCCCCAGGAGAGAGGAGGAGGGAGCCTCTGCTCTGTGCTCTCCTTTGCTTGAGGCCCCAGTGTCTTCGCGATCTGGGGCTGCCAGACTCAGCCCCGGGCCCTGTCCCAGCCTCGAGCAGCTTCACAGCCGGGTCTCGTGTGACCACAGCAGAGAGTCTCTGTCTGACTAATAAAGGCTGAAGAACATCAGTCCTGTGCCCTCCTGGCCCCTGCGCCACGCTTGTGGCAGGAAACTTGAGCTTCCCGCCATGTCCACCTCCAGGCACAACTGTGCTCAGGGCAGAAAGTGCAGGGCAGGGCTCGGGGTGGTGAGCCAGGCTCGGGGAGAAGGACCAGCTGTGTGACTCCCAGCCGGGCAGCGTGTCCTGTCCACCCACCACCGGCCACGCAATTTGCTGGGCTCAGTGAGAAGTGAAAATTCGAGAACTCTTGTTCAAAAATATTAAGCAGGTGACAGGCACATAATAACCAAGCCAGAGCCCCACCGACGCAGGGCCCCTGTGGCTGCAGGCACAGGGGTCCAGCATCCATCCTCTGTCCCCACAGGGTCCGTGCTGGGGGGGATCACTGTGTCTGCCCCACCCCCCAGCAGGCTGCACACTGGGTGGGTGACTGTCCTCTGGGGCCTCAGCTGCAAACACGCGCTCCCAGTCAACACCTGCCACTCACTCCAGAAGCAGGGCTCTTGGGCCAGGACGACTTGCAAGGCTTTTAAACAGGCACAAAGCCACTGGAACAGCAGCCACCCAGAGAACCTCAGTTGACTGCTCTCCTGAGTGTTGACCGAGTTGTGAGCAAGCTGCTTGGTGCTGCAAGTTCACTGAGAGCAGTGTTCCTGAGCACAGAACGGGGAACCCTGACCAGGGCCTTGGGGCGGTGGGCAGAATCCCAGCCCGGAAGATGCCCATGCCGCCCCCAGCCCCCAGAACTGCAACGGCAGCACCCGGCCTGGCAAGGGGACTCTGCTGTGTGACTGAAGCATGGACCTCGAGACAGGAGAATAAAGGATTGTCCAGCAGGCCCAGCTCAGTTTAGCCACGTTTCCCAGGAGAAACACAGCCCTGCCCCACACTTTGACTTCAGCTCAGTGAGTCCGTCTTGAGTTTCTGACCTCCCAAACCAGAAGATGATTCCTTCATGTTGTTTTAAGCCACTACATTGGAGGTCATCTTTACAGTAACCATATGAAACGAATACACTTAGGTTACAGTAACTGAACACGGTGAAATGATTTTTCTTCCCCCAAATCCATTCTTACTCCTTGGAAGGAAAGTTATGACCAACCTAGACAACATGTTAAAAAGCAGAGACATTATTTTGCCAACAAAGGTCCGTCTAGTCAAGGCTATGGTTTTTCCAGTGGTCATGTATGGATGTGAGAGTTGGGCTATAAAGAAAGCTGAGTGCAGAAGAATTGATGCTTTTGAACTGTGGTGTTGGAGAAGACTCTTGAGAGTCCCTTGGACTGCAAGGAGATCCAACCAGTCCATCCTAAAGGATATCAGTTCTGAGTGTTCATTGGAAGGACTGATGTTGAAGCTGAAACTCCAATCCTTTGGCTATCTGATTCGAAGAGCTGACTCATTGGAAAAGATTCTGATGCTGGGAAAGATTGAGGGCAGGAGGAGAAGGGAATGACAGAGGATGAGATAGTTGGATGGCATCACCAGTTCGACGGACATGAGTTTAGGTAAACTCCAAGNTTTGGCTATCTGATTCGAAGAGCTGACTCATTGGAAAAGATTCTGATGCTGGGAAAGATTGAGGGCAGGAGGAGAAGGGAATGACAGAGGATGAGATAGTTGGATGGCATCACCAGTTCGACGGACATGAGTTTAGGTAAACTCCAAGAGCTGGTGATGGACAGGGAGGCCTGGCATGCTGCAGTCCATGGGGTTGCAAAGAGTTGGACATGACTGAGCAACTGAACTGAACTGAACCAAACTGAACTGAAATCCCTTACGTGAATATGTGTCTGTAGTAGGGGTGGGACACTAGCAAAGGAAAGATGCAGACAGGATAAGGATTCATTCCACTCTGGAACATTCTCAGATCGGTATAAAGGGACAAGAAAGCCCTTAGTGACTTTCAGTATCTCATCTCATTTGGGTTCTGCACTTCCCAGGTGGTGCTAATGGTAAAGAACCCACCTGCCAGCACAGGAGACATAAGAGACGGGAGTTTCATCCCTGTGTCGGAAAGACCCCCTGGAGGAGGGCATGGCAATCCCCTCTAGTACTCTTGCCTGGAGAGTCCCGTGGACACAGGAGTCTGACAGGCTACAGTCCATGGGGTTGCAAAGAGTCAGACACAGCTGAAGTGACTTCGCACATACGCAGTCATCTGTGTTCTAAGACAGAAGGTACATTTAAAGCTGAGTGTCCACAACTCAGGGGCCCAACCTGAGGGGTGCGGTCCTCAGAATGGGGAGCTTGAAGTGGAGTCCTGGAAGAATTAGCATCTCTGAAGACATTCATGTTCACTTGTTTGTTTGTTCTGATGAAACACAGACAAAATACAGGACTTCCTGGTGGCTCAGATGGTAAAGAATCTGTTTTCAATGCAGAAGACCCAGGTTCGGTCCTCGGGTAGGGAAGATCTCCTGGAGAAGGGAATGGTAACCCACTTCAGTATTCCTGCATGGAAAATTCCATGGACACAGAAGTTTGGCGGGCTACAGTCTATGGGGTCGAAAAGAGTCAGACACAACCTAGCAACTAACACAAGACATAACACAGCTGTCTCTAACTCACAATTCAGGGACACTGGTCACATTTGCGATGTTGCACAACCATCACCTTTATCTTCCAACTTTTCATCGTGCTAAACAGGAACTCTGCACCCACTAACACTAAGTCCCCATCCCCACCTCCTCCCAGGCCTGGCAACCACTCTTCAATGTATTTTTCTGCCTCCATGAATTTGATTCCTCTAGGGAGAAGGCAATGGCACCCTACTCCAGTATTCTTGCCTGGAAAATCCCATGGACAGAGGAGCCTGGTGGGCTGCAGTCCATGGGGTCGCTGAGGGTCGGACACAACTGAGCGACTTCACTTTCACACATTGGAGAAGGAAATGGCAACCCACTCCAGTATTCTTGCCTGGAGAACCCCAGGGACGAGGGAGCCTGGTTGGGCTGTCGTCTATGGGGTCGCACAGAGTCAACCCCATAGTGACTTAGCAGCAGCAGGGACCTCACAGAAGAGAAACCATACAGTGTTTCTCTTTTTACGGCTGGTTTATATCACTTATGGTGGTCCTCCAGTTTCATCCATGCTGTAGCATGTGTTGGAAGTTTGTTCCTTTTTACAGCTGAATGATATTCCATTGCACAGGCAGGCCAAATTTTGTCTTTCCATTCATCACCAGATCAACACGTGAGTGATTTCTGCCTCTTTTCTGTTGTGAGTCACGCTGCTTTGAATATCAGCATACGAGTATCAGATGTGTATTCGATTCAAAGATAAAACTAGGATTTGCCGGAGATGAGAAGGAAGTTGTAACAAGAGGTCTTCTCAAAAATCTCTCTCCACGGACGAGGCTGCTGCATGCTACAGTTGAGCTGGAAAGTTCCATGTTGCTGGGACACAGGAGTCATGTAACTACTGCACCCAGGGCATTCAACAGGGGGGATGTCAGAATGTAAGGCTGAGGCTAAGTTGCAGTTGTCGAGGTCAATCTTATATAAGGGATTTTCCAGGACATTGAGAAAAGAGTGAGCGTGGCCAGCTCTCCTCTTGTGGAGAGTGTATGAAAACCTCCAGCTGCAGTGGAGAGAGACCGGGAAGCTTGACGTTTGCATGCAGTCAGACCTTTGCTTGTTCTGAAAGAGAAGCAGCGTTTACCCTTAGGCCACCACAGCAGCATCTGCCCCTTCCTCGGGGCGGACCCCAGGGGCCTCTGGCACTGGGTAGTACCCTCCTCCCCGGCTTCTCCCGTGGAGCCCGGCTGACCCGAGCTTTACCAGAGCAACATGGATGGATGCTGGCCCGGCCCAGATCCAACAGCACCCTCAGAGCGCAGCATGGCTCGTCTTGTTTGTTAACCTGAAAGATTTTTTTTTTTTAACTTAAAAATAACTCTGACTCTAGTAGATTTCAGACCGTGCCCAATGGGCTTGCTGGCGAGGGGTCTCCAGGGATTTTGGCAATGACAACTCCCTCCGGGGCTTGGCCATCCCAAAGTGTCCTTGGGAAACGTGGTGNTACCAGAGCAACATGGATGGATGCTGGCCCGGCCCAGATCCAACAGCACCCTCAGAGCGCAGCATGGCTCATCTTGTTTGTTAACCTGAAAGATTTTTTTTTTAACTTAAAAATAACTCTGACTCTAGTAGATTTCAGACCGTGCCCAATGGGCTTGCTGGCAAGGGGTCTCCAGGGATTTTGGCAATGACAACTCCCTCCAGGGCTTGGCCATCCCAAAGTGTCCTTGGGAAACGTGGCGCCTCCCTGCCTCCAGCCTGAGCCCCCTTCCCCTGGGGGCAGCGACCCTCAACCTCCAAGTCTGTAACCCTCTCTCTCTGGGTCCAGCACCGGCCTCTCCTCCCACCTCCCAGGCAGGGGCTCGGCAGGGGGGCCCATGGGGGAGGCCTTGGGGGAGTGCGGAGCAGGTGCAAGGATGGGGTGGTTGAGGAGATGTGGCCGGTGGATCTGGAGGGCTGGTGTAGCAGAACCTGCGGGGGCGCGGAGGGAGGGGGTTGGGGAAGGGAAGCAGGTGCCGGGGAGCGCAGCAGTGAAGGCGGGGGCGCGCGGGGCGCGGCAGGGGGGGTCCGCAGAGGACCCAGGGCAGCCGGTGGCGGTACCCTGGCAGCCGGCCCTCGCGCGCCCCTCTCGGGCGCCCTGCGCCCCCATCCCCGTGTCCCCCGCCCGCGGCTGCTGTCGTCAGAGCTGCCTGCGTCAATGCCGCCTGGTGACACACACAGCTTGTTTTTTTATTCCTCCTTTTTCTCAATGAGAGGAACCTAATGGGATTTTTATTATCAGACTCATAAATCAACCGGCTGGGGCCATCAGACCTGGCACACGTCCAGCTCCCCCACTCCCCGCCGCCCGCGCGAAGCAGGGCTGAGCCGCCTGGCCTCCTTTAGAGGAAAAACTTGAAATAGTTCCCCTCTGCGCGGTGAGGAGCGCAGCTCTGCGAGGGGGGGGGGGGCGGACTTCGGCGGAGCAGACCCTGGCCACTGTGCACCCCGCGCGCGCGCACCCAGAAACAGGGGGCACGCGCGACCTGCCCGAGAGCAGGGTGCACAGGCCGCCCCCCGCCCTAGGCTAACGTCCCACGGGTGGGCGCTGATGGTGCGGAGCAGGTAGCTTCTTCCATGTGGGTGTGTTATTGCCACGAAACAGACCACCAGCCGTGAACGCGGATCAGGCACCAAAGACGTCAGAAGCCGGAGCAGGCAGGGCCCGGCATGCTTCTGCATGCTAATGCCCGGCTCTCGCAGATGGCCAGCTAGAGAAACAGGCCCTCCTGTGTCTCCACAAGGCCTCGAACAAAGCAGTGGGGGAGCCCCTGCAAGAGCTGGGAGATGCCCGGCCAGGTTAATCCTCAGAGGGATAGTCCCAGGAAGTGTTAGTCACTCAGTCCTGTCCTATTTCTGTGTGACCCTATGGACTGTAGCCCGCCAGGCTCCTGTGTTCCTGGGACTCCCCAGGCAAGAGTACTGGAGGGGGTTGCCATTTCCTTCTCCAAGGGATCTTCCAGACCCAGGGATCAAACCTGGATCTCCTGTATTGCAGGAAGTATTTTTACCATCTGAACCACCAGGGAAGCCCCATGAACCCCTCCTTATTTCCACTGTTGCTTCCAGCATAGGCCACAGCCCGGTGGCTCCACAGGGAGGCCCAGCCAGGTGCAGGGACCAAGCCAGTGGGGTAGGAACACTGTGGGGAGGGGGTGTCCCTCTTACAGACCTGGCCCAGGTGCAGAACCGAGCTCCACCTCTGGAAGCTACCCTTAGAAGCGCTCCGTGTGTTCAGGCCTCTTATCTACACAGAACCCACAAGTTCTGCAAGCAGGTCATCTGGGCCCTGAGAAACCAGGTCTCCCAGAGCTTCCCTGAGAGAACCACTCTGTCTCCTGGATCTTCTCTGGGCTCAGAACCAAGAGCAGAACCCTCAGAACCTGCTCACAACTTTCAACTGAAAGTGAGTATCCAGAGCACACAGCCTTGGAATAAAGTAACTGTAAAGACTGTGGCCTGATTGGTTCCAGATTCATAATAATTTTGGGCTTCCCTGGTGAGTCAGGTGGTCAAGAGTTGGCTCGCCGCAATCCAGGAGACCAGGGTTCAGTTCCGAGGTTAGGAGGACCCCTGGAGGAGGGCATGGCAACCCACTCCAGGATTCTTGGCTGGAGAATCTCCATGGACAAAGGAGCCTGGTGGGTGNGGGCTTCCCTGGTGAGTCAGGTGGTCAAGAGTTGGCTCGCCGCAATCCAGGAGACCAGGGTTCAGTTCCGAGGTTAGGAGGACCCCTGGAGGAGGGCATGGCAACCCACTCCAGGATTCTTGGCTGGAGAATCTCCATGGACAAAGGAGCCTGGTGGGTGCAGTCCCTGAGGTCACAGAGAGCTGGACACGACTGAGCGAATATGCACACATAATAATTTTAACTCTCCCCCTGCAACCTGTGTCCTCCGTTCTTTCAGTGGCCGTAAATAACAGCCAGGAGCAGAGTGGTTGTCTCTGCTCTTTCCAACCCCAGACTCTTCTGATCTTAAAACTTCAGAGGTCCCAGGCTGGAGAGCCAGGCTGCACACAGCCACAGGGAGCTGCTTGTCTGCTTGCCTCTGGTCACCACTGCGTCCAGGCATCCAAGGCAGCGTCAGCCAGGCCATCTTCTCCCTGCTTGTGCACAGCAGGATACGCTCTCTGAATGTGTGTGAACTTCGAACCAGGAGACCCCGGTTCGATTCCTGGGTTGGGAAGGGCAAGGCTACCCACTCCAGTATTCTGGCCTGGAGAATTCCATGGACTGCATAATCCATGGNGCATGCAGGCATCCAAGGCAGCGTCAGCCAGGCCATCTTCTCCCTGCTTGTGCACAGCAGGATACGCTCTCTGAATGTGTGTGAACTTCGAACCAGGAGACCCCGGTTCGATTCCTGGGTTGGGAAGGGCAAGGCTACCCACTCCAGTATTCTGGCCTGGAGAATTCCATGGACTGCATAATCCATGAGGTCGCAAAGAGTCGGACACGGCTGAGGGACTTTCACATCATAACATGTGAACTGAGGGGCTTCAGTGGAGATCCCAATAGGCAGCTTGCCTGCTTCGCAGTATGAATGAAATCCGGTTCTGTTGCAAAACAAATTCGATACACGGTTTCAGCAGCAGGTATAACGAATGCCAGAAAGTTATTCGCTTCCTTTGTGCCTCAAAGGTGAGAAATGGCACATTCTGCAAATATGTAAAGATTATAGCCGTCAGTAGATATCGGTGTGGGAGCGGGGAGTAGGATCTGCTTTGAGGGGAGAAAACAAGCCTGCGTAAGGGCAGGCAGAGTGGGTCTCCTCGCTGACATTCACCAAGGACGCGGTGATGGGGTGCGCACCGCTAGCGGCTGGCTCCGCCCCTGTGACTCCAGAGACCTGGGCTCTCGGCCAGGGGGACGCGGACACACGCTTCGCAGAGCAGCCGGGAAGTGCGTCCACCGACAGAGAGACCCACCGCGCCGGCGCCTCGCTGCAGGGCCGCCTCATGCTGTAGGGGAGACTGAGAAATGGGAGGCGCGCCGGCGGGGCGCCTCGGAGCTGTGCGCTGTAGCGTCAGGCGCGCGCAGTAAACAGCATTCTTTGCAGTCCCCGGGGGAGGGAAAGCCAAAACAAGGACTGTGCTCCCTGCATTCTACGGCGAGAAGGTGAACGCGCCATCGCCTATCCTGTCCCTCCTGGGGGACCTAACTGTGTGCGGGTGAGTCTGTGCGCGCTCACGAGTCTGTAAGCACGTCCTCCGCGCGCGCACACACTCACAAAACATATAGCAGTCCCGCATGAGGACTGTCAGGAAAACACGTAGCGCCTGCAACTTAGCCTTAAATGCATATGAATCCTACAGATATTTCAGTACACACTCCTCATCCTTATTTTTCATCATACTCCTCCGTGTGCGCACGAAGATATAATTTGTGTATTAGGGAGTCGGCTGAGCTCCGCTGACGGCTGACGTCCGCACCTCGCGCTGTGTTCCGCGGTCATCAATCAACCTGACTGCCGCGGCCCACTGCGGTAAGACGCATGCGCCGCTGGCTAAGCCCACCTCCCGTGAGTCAGTCCTTCAGTCGCTCAGTCGCGACCGACTCTTTGTGATCCCATGGACTGCAGCACGCCAGGCCTCCCTGTCCATCACCAACTCCCGGAGCTTGCTCAAACTCATCTCCATTGAGTCGGTGATGCCATCCAACCATCTCATCCTCTGTCGCCCCCTTCTCCCCCCACCTTCAATCTTTCCCAGCATCACGGTCTTTTCCAAGGAGTCAGTTCTTCGCATCGGGTGGCCAAAATATTGGAGTTTCAGCTTCAGCATCACTCCTTCCAACGAATATTCAGGACTGACTTCCTTTAGGATGGACTGGTTGGATTTCCTTGCAGTCCGAGGGACTCTCAAGAGTCTTCTCCAACATCACAGTTCAAAGGCATCAATTGTTCCGCGATCAGCTTTCTTTATAGTCCCAACTCTCACATCTATACATGACTACTCGAAAAGCCATAGCCTTGACTAGATGGACCTTTGCTGACAGAGTAATGTCTCTGCTTTTCAATAAGCTTAGTTACCTTATTGGCTTAGTTAGCTGTGTACTCTTGGTATGTTTTTATTTTATTAATTAAAAGGAGGAGAAAAAAGCAAAAGAAATATTAAAGGACTGTAGGATTGTGTTTTAGAAATGCTTTTCCCATGTGAAAGATTGGCATGGTGAGATTAGAGGTACATTTCATTGCTAAATATGTTCTTGCTAAATATTAAATATTACAGTGAATTCAGTGAAATTGTGTCAGCATCTCCTCCCTGGAAGAAATGAACCTCTGGATGCTGCTGCCTGTCTTCTCTTTGTGTTTCCTGTTTCAAACTATGCGGGAAATGTTTTTTATGCATTGCCAATCCTTATATGTTATGCTTCTCAATTCTATTTACCAGTTTCTCCACGTAAGTTTGTGTGATTATGTTAGCTTTCTAATGTATTTATTTCATTGTGTAAAGGAAATGAGAGAGATGAATTAAGCATATCTTCAGTATTAAGCACAAATGGTCACAGATGAAACGTAGTTAATACTTGCAAAGTTCCTATAGGTTGTAGGGTAACAGTAGTGGGGCCGCTGTTAGGCACACTGCTAGGCATCTCATCACAGGCACACAGGGGACCTTCTGGAAAAATCACAGCTCCTGCTCTGAGAACTGGTCTCTAGGCCTGGGTACAACAGGGTTAGCGCTCTTAAGTAGTGGTAGCAGACGTTTCCTGGATCCTCCAAGTTTCCAGAGGTGGAAACCGGAAGATGGGGAAATCACTCTACAGAGAGAGCACCGGGCGCTCGGGGTCTGTCTTGGGAAAGTGGCTGTGAGTGAGCACCGATCAGCTGCCCAGAGCTGCCCCGAGAAAGGGCCACAACCAGGAAGAGGCGGAGGTAGCGTCTCACCGTGCTGGAGGCTGGCAGTGGGAGATGGAGGTGTGGGCAGGGTCATGTCTCGCGTCCCCTCCGAGCCTGCTAGACCCTGACTGGCCCCTGCCAGCTTCTGGAGGTGCTGTTGACCCTTGGGGTCCCCTGACCGCACCACGTGACTCTCAGCCCTGCTCTAGGGGTCCCACAGCCTGCTCTCAGCCTGTTCTCTGCTGTTCTTCTAAGGACCCCAGTCCTACTGGTTGGGACTCACCCAGATGACTTCATCTTAAGTGTGCCAAGACCCTATTTCCCCACAAGGTCACAGTCACAAGTACGGGCTGAGAACTTCAGCCTAACTCTTCAGACAACACGATTCAACCCACAGCTGGTGTTTTGGGGTCGCACCGTTTGGATGGCCTCTAACTCAGCCCATGAGGAACTTGTCCTGAGTTTCTCAAACCATGCAACTAAGAGCAACAGAGGGAGTTAAGTCTGGAGCTTTAGCCCTGTCTGTCGTTACAGTNACAAGTACGGGCTGAGAACTTCAGCCTAACTCTTCAGACAACACGATTCAACCCACAGCTGGTGTTTTGGGGTCGCACCGTTTGGATGGCCTCTAACTCAGCCCATGAGGAACTTGTCCTGAGTTTCTCAAACCATGCAACTAAGAGCAACAGAGGGAGTTAAGTCTGGAGCTTTAGCCCTGTCTGTCGTTACAGCGTTTCAAGCCTGATGACGTTAAACGCCTGGACAAGACCCAGGTCTGCAGCAGCAGCTGCAGGGATACCCTGATCCTGGGTGGGGCATACTGATGAGGTGATGTGGGGGCAGACCTGCCAGCAGGGAGGCTGGCTTCTCAGGCGCCCAGGAGAGCGAGGGGACGGCAGGGCCCACACCAGGGGAGGAGAGGAAGAGAGGAGAATCCAGATGCAGGCCTAGCACCCAGGCTGCCCCTGGCCCGGCCCTCTCTTCCTGTCCTCGGATTGGTGAGGTCTGGGGAGGCAGGGATGACCCTCCACACGCTGAGCCCAAGTGGACCAGATGATTGGCTGGAGCTTCTATTTCATCCCAATGTGTGCCTCGGTGTGTATTCATTCACGGGTGGCTATGATGCGTGTTATCTGTGAAAATAGCTCACATGCGAGGTGCAGCCAAGTCAGTGACTTCCATCTGCCTTCCCCTGAATCCTGGAGTTGGCAAGAGGTACCCCAAGGAATACTCCATGCATGAAGGGGAGGGCTCCTGAGGTCTCCCAGCTCAGGGCTCAAAATGGCCACTTCACGGCCATGAGCTCTCTGGCACTCACAGTATACGTGCAGTGTGTGAAGGATTTTGTCTGGGTTGAAAGAGCTGAATAGGTTAACTAAGTAACTGATGTCTTTATTCGTAGGACAGATACATAGGGCACCTGTGTTCCAAGCGTTATTCTAGGTGCATAAGATACACCCATGAACAAAATAAATAATATCCCCTGCACTTGGGGAAGTATCATCCTATTGGATGACGTAGAGTTAAGGATAAAACGTAATAATAAATGCAGATGATGATAGAAGGGAATCTATGCTTTGGGTAGAAATACAGCAGTAGAGGGGAATAGTAGGATAGTAAGGATCGAATTTGCCGAGAGGGCGGCACTGGAGCAGAGCTGGGCTGGTGAAGCAGTTCGTAGCGTGGGGTCCACGCCACAGTACTGACAAGAGCCCATAGGGAGGTGAGGTTGCGGCAACCACCCCCCAGGTAAAGCTGGCTGGAACCACAGATAAGAGCCGGCTGACTTCAGGAGAAATGTATTCCTAATCACTTAACTGCTCACCCAGTGTGTGCTGTCATTGTGGCCATGCCCAGCTGCTGCTGCTGCTGCTGCTGAGTCTCTTCAGTCGTGTCCGACTCTGTGCGACCCCATAGACGGCAGCCCACCAGGCTCCCCCGTCCCTGGGATTCTCCAGGCAACAACACTGGAGTGGGGTGCCGTTTCCTTCTCCAGTGCTACACAGCATTAAAACTGCAGTCCGCAGTGTTGCTGGACTTACCCTTCCTCGTGGCATATGCTTCAGAGCTGGTCATGTCTGCTGGATAGAAAACCAGGAGGGGAATTCTTTCACATCGCATCATGTTCAAAATCTCAATGGACTGAAAATTCGCCACGTTGGTATTACGAGAGCAGTCATCCAGTTGTAAGAAAAAATCATTTTGTCTAGACTTATTTTTTCTGCAGTTGGATTTCTGCATGACTATCAGCTCCTGGATGGATGGGACATGAGTTACCTTGTTTGGCACAAATACACCCAGTATATGCAGGCAAACATCTGTGATTTCAGGCCTTCCCTAGTGGCTCAGATGGTAAAGGATCAGCTTGCAAGGTGGGAGACGAGAGTTCGATCACTGGGTCAGGAAGATCCCCTGGAGAAAGGAATTGGTGCCCGCTCCAGTATTCTGGCCTGGAGAATCCCATGGACAGAGGAGCCTGGTGGGCTGCGGTGGCTGGAGTTCTAAAGAATCGGACACAAGTGAGTGACTAACACTTTGATTTTCACTTTCACCTGTGACGTGTCTTACACCAGTCTCAGTCAATGTATGTGGTGTTTCAGTCGTATCAGTCTGAAGTCCCTTGTAAGACGTCCCCCAGGGTACCAGGGCTTCCCTGGGGGCTCAGAGGGTAAAGCGTCTGCCTGCAAGGAGGGAGACCCAGGTTCTATCCCTGGATTGGGAAGATCTCTGGAGAAGGAAACAGCAACCCACTCTGGTATTCTTGCCTGGAAAATCCCATGGATGGAGAAGCCTGGCAGGCTGCAGTCCATGGGGTCATAAAGAGTCGAACACGACTGAGCGACTTCACTTTTTCCCTTTCCCCGGTGTACCAAGTCCACTTGTAAAATACTGAACTACTTACTGAACTTCTATTTCTCTCTCTCTTTTTTTTTTTTAATTTCAATAGTCTGTCTTTCAAGGAGTTCTATTAGTATATTAAAAACTTATTTCCTTATGTTTTGCTTGTAAATGCCACTAGAATTTTAATGGCTTCACTGCTTTATTAGCCAGTTCAGCTCAGTTCAATCACTCAGTCGTATCCAACTCTTTGCAACTCCATGGGCTGCAGCATGCCAGGCCTCCCTGTCCATCACCATCTCCTGGAGCTTGCTCAGACTCGTGCCCATCGAGTCAGTGATGCCGTCCTTATCAGCCAGTGCACCTCTGCAAATACCGTTCTCTGGTCTGAGCCCTGATTGTGACTGCATAACCAACCAACGGCAGGCCCCGGATCACACTTCTGAAGAGAGCTAGTGAGACTTGCGGCCTTAATTTCTTTATAATAACTTTCTTGACGCTCACTGGGTTTTCTACTACTAGGCCACTGCTGCTGCTGCTGCTAAGTCGCTTCAGTCGTGCCCGATTCTGTGCGACCTCATAGACGGCAGACCACCAGGCTCCCCCGTCGCTGGAATTCTCCAGGCAAGAACGCTGGAGTGAGTTGCCATTTCCTTCTCCAATGCATGAAAGTGAAAAGTGAGAGTGAAGTCGCTCAGCCGTGTCCGACTCTTAGCGACCCCATGGACTGCAGCCCACCAGGACCCTCTGTCCATGTGATTTTCCAGGCAAGAGGACTGGAGTGGGGTGCCATTGCCTTTTCCCCTAGTAGCAGTAATAAACAAAGTTAAATAACACAAAGTGTGCGGCTAAACTCATACTTGCTGCTGAGAAACCTGAAGCTCTCCTAGAAGATCAGAAATGAGCCGAGAAGTCCCCTCTCGCCGCTCCTTTTCAGCATTGTCCTGGAATGGGTTTTCATCCATTGCCTCCTCCCCGATTTTGTTTACACACATTACTGTAAAAGTTTAAGGTGTGCGGCACAGTGACCTGACCTACACTCTGAATTTTCAGTAATATCCACTGTGTCCTATAACTACAAAAGCGGGAGGGAAGGTGCTCTTTTGGCTGTGATGAGCACTCGGGATTTGCTCTCTTAACAGCTCTCCTGTCTGTCACGCAGCGATGTTAGCGCACGCTCTCATGTTACATATTGCATCCCCATCCCTGTTTATCTGTTAAGCGGAGACTTTTGTCCATTTATCTGAAATTTAAGAGAAGGCTAACTACTGCAAGCGGATCAGGGCTGGCCTGGACGTGGAGGGCTGGTTATAACTGAGAGAACTCTTGGGTGTGATGGAAACGTTCTATAGCTAGATTATGGTGTATATGGTGTTTATGTGTATTTATATGCCCTCTTCTCGTGGGCGTCTCAGGTGCCCCTCCCTCCTTCAAGCCCTTGCTCAGAGCGGCCAGCACTGGAAACCACAGCCACAGAGCTGAGCCTGGGACCTCGGTGGACAGGAGGCCCTCTCTCCCTTCTGCCTCACACCTCACAAAGCAGAGCGCTTGGTGATACTGCGTCGCACAGTTTTCAGTGAAACATCTTTTTTTTGGTTTTTCCATCATTCCCAGCCTGTGGGTGGATAGCATCCTGGTGGGGGGCGGGGGGGAAGTGGACTGTGTTTATATATACCATAATCTAGTTGGTACATATACAACTGGACTGCTGGATACATTGCCAAAACTAATCAAACTGCACACTTAAGTGGGGTGTGTTTCAGTGTGTGAAAATCATCCTTTAACAAAGTTAAAGTCGACTTAATGAACTGAGTCCTAAGAGGGAAGAAATGTGAAACTCCAGAGCTCGAGACACCAAGCCCAGCTCTAAAAATCAGGCCAAGTGGCTCCCCGGTGGCCGTAACAGGCCTTCCACCCACCAGGGTGAGCTGGGGAGGAGGGTGGGAGCTCTGTAGAAACCATCCTTAACTCATATTACGTGAAAATTCCTGTTTAATGGAAGGGAGACACTGTTCAGTGGGTGGTGCGCTCAAAGCAACAGAAAAAGCCAGACTCCAGGAACAGAGAACCCTGCTCCCCACCCCGTCCTCCTGGTTCTCCGCCATGCGAGGGGTTCCGCGGGGGTCAGGAGATGGGGGTGGGGGGGCGGGGACCCCCCAGCGCCCGCCTCCTCCCGGGGCCCCTTTCAGCCCCTCCCTCAGCCCAGCCCTCAAGTCCTGGAATGCAAGCCTGGGGCAGCAGGAGGTGCTNGGGGGTCAGGAGATGGGGGTGGGGGGGCGGGGACCCCCCAGCGCCCGCCTCCTCCCGGGGCCCCTTTCAGCCCCTCCCTCAGCCCAGCCCTCAAGTCCTGGAATGCAAGCCTGGGGCAGCAGGAGGTGCTCGATCCTCCGGCTGTGGGGAGAGTGGCTCAGCCGCCGGAAAGGGGAGCTGCAGTGGAGCTGCCCATTTTCCTTTTTTATAGCTTCAGGCAATCTACAGTGTAGGGGCCCCAAGCCACTGCAGAGCAAACACGTGAACAATTCACCGCAGCCCACATTAAATATATATGGGTTTAGTTAAATTGCAGGAAACTAGTTGGTATACTTCTTGTGGATATTCAGTTACACATTTATTTATTTCAAATTTTCCGTGTTTTCCCCACCCACAAATGGCAGCCAATTTTTTCCCCTTCTGCCACCCTTAAAAATTTCAAAATCTCCAGTAGAGCAGGCCTCTGTGCCCACCAAGCCTAACATGTTAAATGGTCTTTCCCTTCACATAGCTGTTTCCGACACCCTGGTTGGACTATTTTTTCTTTAAAGTTTCCATTTCATTTAAGGAGCACTCGCCCATACCGGGTGGGGGGCGGAGCAGAGCGCTTGTCTGCCCTCGGCAGCCATCAGGCCAGTCCCTGGCCTCCTCCCCGTTCAGCTGCCCAGTCGGAGGGGCTGGGCTGGGCTGGGCCAGGGGTCCGGCATCTCTCATCAGCTCCGGTGTCAGCAGAGGGGGCTGCTGCTTGTCCTAGGCCGGGTTCCTATCTAAGTAGTTCTTGAGGAAGAGTTCCCAGAGGGGCCAGTCAGGAGGAGGATCACAGGAGAGGGCAGAGAAGGGTGAGCAGAAGTGTGCTATGGGGGGCCGGGTGGGGGAGAAGGGGGACACAGCTTCCACGGGAAGCCTGGAGCGAGCATCTCGCTGCCCTCACAGGCAGGCAGAGGGCACCCCAACCTCCCAGGACAGCCCTCAGGAGGGGGCACTTGTGGCCACTCTCAGGGGACATTCACGGCGGCAGGGCCCTGGAGAGGGGCTACAGGTCTAGGGGCCACGCCAAGTGTAGAACTCTGGTGCCCAATGCGTCAGCAGTGGGGGTCTTCCCACCACCATGGGTTTCCAGGATCCACCCCCAAAACAGAGATATTTGCAGAAACTTCCCAGGAATTTCAATTGCAGACAAGTTTGGGTCGCACTGAATTTTAACTGGAACGGCACTGGCTTTAACTCCCCCCAGTAACGGGCATCGATGGCCTGTTCCTGGCACCTTCTCTCGTGGGCGTCTCAGGTGCCCCTCCCTCCTTCAAGCCTTTGCTCAGAGCCGCCAGTACTGGAAACCACAGCCACAGAGCTGAGCCTGGGACCTCAGTGGACAGGAGACCCTCTCTCCCTTCTGACTCACACTTCGCAAAGCAGAGCGCTTGGTGATACTGCGTTGCACAGAGTTTTCAGTGAAACATCTTTTTTTTGGTTCTTCCATCATCCCCAGCCTGTGGGTGGATAACATCCTGATGGGGGCGGGGGGGGGGGGGGGACTGTATTTATCCGGTGATAATGTTGTCAGGATCTCCGCTGGTCCCATACCTCCTGTGGCTGGTAAGGACTGAGGCCTGGGGCCATCTTTCTGAGACTCCTTGGGTTTCCTGCAAGGCAAATCCCTGGCAGCCTTTAGACCAGTTCTTCTGACCGAGGAACTGCTCAAGCCAGCAGTGGGACAGCCTGTCTGATTCCATCATTTTCTCTGGTTCTAGAAGAGATCTAAGTCCGCCCCTCTTTCTCTCTGTGATGCCTCTCACCAGAAAGAGCAGTTAATTCATCTAACGCATCCAGTGTTGATCCTGAGTGCTTTGGGGTAAGAAGACTCTGTGTGTGTGTGTGTGTGTGTGTTACCTGCCTGTGTCCTTTTCTCTTTCCACTCTTGTATCCATCAAACTGCCTACCATGCAGGCACTGAGCACGTGGCAGGCTTAGTCTCTAATCACAAAGGCTAAGTTGAGAAAGGGTGGGTGTTCAGCATTTTTTGATGTCTGTATCCAGGTGTGTGAGTCAAGTTTCCTGAATGACCTCATTCTAAATTTCCCTGCATGTGAAGGAAAAAATAATCGGTCTTTTAAACATTTTCTTCTATAGTTAGCCTGCTCCATTAGCTACAAAAATCATAGTATATGAAAACCTCAGTGCTTCTAATGAGCTGTTAGAATGTTTTAGTTTACAATTATCACCTAAAATGAATAGTTTTGTGGAACAGAAACCATTTGTACATCAAACTGCCAAATATCTGTAGGCTTTATGTGGTTTTTCCAGACACTCTCAGAGAAAGACCAAGAAAAGCAAAGAGGGTGTTGGTTTCATGCATTTTCCAAATTACTATAAAATGCATCTGAAATAACTATTTCATATGCGTGTGTGCGTGCTAGGTTGCTTCAGTCATGTCTGACTTTTTGTGACCCTATGGAATGTAGCCCACCAGGCTCCCCGGTCCATGGCAACCATCCAGGCAAGAATGCAGGAGTGAGTCGCCGTGCCCTCCTCCAGATGATCTACTCGACCCAGGGGCCGAGCTTCATTTCTTAGTCTCCCGCATTGGCAGGGGGTGCTTTGCCACTGGTGCCACCGAGGAAACCCCAATTATTTCGTATATAGTAGCTCAAAATGCAGCTCTGTTTTTTCACAGATAATATAAGCATGTCTGAATAAGAAGGTGAAATGTGAAGATTCGACTCGTATTATATTAATCTCACCGATGTGGGCATCGACTTGTGTGTTTCAGGTTAGAAAAATCTCGACATTTCTTTAGCATAGCTGTCTTGACTAATCTGATATATGATGATCACTAACACTTTGGTTGAGATAAGAAGTCCGGTGACTGCTACGTCAGATTACACAAATTATCTTCCGCTGGCATGTCTGAGAGGCAGGGGAACTCAAGGAAAAGAGGGTTGAGTGACTTCGGGGTCCAGGGTTCCATCTCCCCTCTCTCACTCACAGCTGTGTGTCTCCTTGTAATCACATCATTGTTGAAGTTTGAAAAAAAGAAGATGTTAGTCACTCAGTGGTGTCCAACTCTTTGGGACCCCAGGGACTGTAGCCCAGCAGGCTCCTCTGTCCCTGGAATTCTCCAGGCAAGAATACTGGAGTGGGTTGCCATCTCCTTCTGCAGGGGATCTTCCTGATCCAGGGATCAAACCCAGGTCTCCTGCATTTCAGGCAGATTCTTTGCCATCTGAGACATCACCACATCATCGTTGAAGTTTAGATCCAAGCAAACTGTAAGTCCACTTCATTCTTGTCTTGAGAATGTGGCTTATTGAAGGCTAGTTCAAAATAAATCTCAACTGAAAAAGACAGAATGTTGTAGAAGAAAGTAACTGTAACACATCTAGAAATTAAACATACTGTCCAGCCCATCTGGCTGCTTTTCTTAACCATTTGGGCTGTAAGATGGATGCCTACGGTATGCAAACAATTCAGCATTTACACATAGAATGGCCGTGGAGCTAGAATTAGGAGACAGACTTTAATGCCAGAGACACCTGACAGTTTTTAAGAGCTGGATGTTGGAGATGCTTCTCCCTGTGTCGTCTGTGGTTCTGAACGACTTGCACCAGAGGCACCAACCGTGTTGGTTCTGGACAGCTTTTCAAGGACGCTTGTTTGCGACCAGCCTTGTGAGACAGAGCCGGAATCTTCCTCCCCAGCAAAGCTCAGGCACGCTCGGCAGCCAGTGTGAAAAAGATAATGTCCTCTTCCGGGTGAAGGGCACACTTGCCGACTGTTGAAACCTAAGTCAGGATTCTTCTCGTGGACTACCAACAGTTGCAAAGTGAAAGTCCCTTTTGAGTTGCCTGATGGGGTTTGAGGGTGGTCAGAGCTACTGGCGGCAGTTGAAGCTGAAAGTGATAAACCATCTTCCCATGAACACACATGATCTGTGCAGGCTGACATGTTAGCTCACAAACAGGGAAAGGCTCAGACCCCTCGCATGTCTTAAGTGAAGGCTGAATTTGCACAGCTTTCCTCTAGCGATCAGTAAAACCAACAGTCATGATGGTTAATAGGTTTCTTCTTCCGGGTAAGTTTTCAAGTATCAGCGCCCTTCTGAGAATGATGTTATAAGTTGCTTAGATCTTTGATCCTTCATCTCCTCATTTATAAAATATGAATAATGGTGTGATCCTCACAGGGGGATTGAATGAGACATCACACGTGGAAATACCCAGACAATGCCAAATGATACAGACACTCAGTTTTCATTTGTGGATTTTGAATTTGACGTGTCATCAAGGTTTGTTCAAGAGCACACTGGGAGAAAAGAGGAGATTAGCCTTCAACTCAGAGATTTGAAAAGTTAAACAATGCGTAATGCTCAGTTCTTAACTGAATTCTAAAAATATTGTTTAAAGTAAAAAGAAAAAAATATATTCCTGGGTGAAGAATTCACGAACAAGTAAAGTTTTTCAGAACAGTAGCGAAGAAGACAAAAATTGGGAAAAGGAAGTAAACAGTCGTGAGCTTTTTCTATACGCACAATATTTTATGAAGAGGAGGGCAAATGTTATCGGAAATATATCTGAAAATTTTGAGATGCAGTGTAGGCTCTAGGGCAAACATACACACCATGGAAACACAACTAATAATCCATTTATGGCAATACAATTGAATTGTTAAGAAATTAAATACATTGTGCCATATGGTAGCCTTGTGTGAGAAACAAAACATGTGTATATATTGAAAAAAACTGCCCGTGCAAAAGAAAACAGCAGCATAGGGAAGCAGGCAAATAATAGGTGAAATGAATCAAAAGCAAGGTAATAGACTTAAACCCAAACGTACTGAGACTCTTGAGCGTCCATTGGACTGCAAGGAGGTCCAACCAGTCCCTCCTGAAGGAGATCATCCTGAAGGAAACCCAAACATTGCAGCACCTGTGAATGGTCTAAAGCAGGGGTTTCTGCCAAGGGCTAGATAGTAAACATTTTATGCTTTTACATGCAATACAATCTCTGCTGCAAATACATTAATGCTGCTGTTGTGGCAAGAAATCAGTCATCCGCTTTCCACAAATAAATGGGGGTGACTGTGATCCAACAAACTTTATTTACAAAACTAGGAGATGCAGTTTGGTGCAGGGTCCATTATTCACTGTCATCTTGTCTAAACACCTCACTCAAAAGGCGACAATATGGAGAGATAGATATAGATATATATGACACTGATAAGCTAATAGTAAAATATTGGGAAAACATATTTTATTAAAGCACCAATCAAAAGAAGTGGGCCTTAGGAAGCATCACTATGAACAAAGCTAGTGGAGGTGATGGAATTCCAGTTGAGCTATT
>SJYA01004308.1:8468-34663 GCA_006410615.1 Neotragus moschatus
ACAGACTCGTAATAGGCTAGGTTGCCAACCTCCCACGACGGAGTTTTCCGCAAGCTCACCAACAGACCAGCACTTGCGAGACGACAAAGCTCAAGAGCGGGATATATTGTGGCTTGAATGTTGCGCTAAATTTCTTGCACAGTCCGTTGCGTCCTGTTTGACGGCTGGCAGAGGACCAGCAGCAACGAGCCCGACCGCTTTTAATGCAGCGTGCTCGGCAGTCTCTGAAAAAGTGTTCTCGGGTACTGGCGGGCCTCTCACGAAAAAGCAGCCTACTGACAAAAGCACAAGCACAGCGAGCCCCCGCGAGGTGGCGCCGTGGACTTCACACGACTACCTCGATGCAAGCACATATTCGTTCGCTCCGCTTGTAGAAAGAGACTCCTCTACCACCAGTACAGCAACTTCAGGTTCTCACGTGGAGACGAAATACAGTGGCGCTCGCACCGCGCGCTGCAGCAGGGGGGCCAGCTCCTCCCCTAAGGAAGAGGCGCCTCAGCGTGTACCGTGCGCTGCTGCAGTCTCTCTAGCCTCTGGAGGCGCAGCTGCCAGAGCTCATTGGTCGGATACGCACTCAGATGCTTCTAGTGACTGCCCCTCTCTCCTCGCTTCCACACCAAGTAACAATGTCGAACATTCGAAGCAGCCAGGGCTCGGTGAAGCACTACCTCGAGAGGAACAAGGGACGCGTGAGCTGCACAGCGTCGTGCACAGGGAAAGCGGACTACAGCGTACTGGAGCGCCACAACAGCTGAAGGCGCTGCCGGAGCACGCGGATATACGCGCAGAACAGACCACGGATCTGCACGCTAACGGTGCCCAGCAGCGGTGCCCGTGCAGGCAGAAGCAGGATGAGAGCGTCCCGCTGCCGCGTACGCTCGCGGGACGGCAACACCCGCCTGTAAAGCACCTTCTACCGTGCGAAAGGACTGAGCAGCTTCCACCCCATATCGCAGAGTTGGCTCGCTTGTTGCGCACGCAGTACGACGTGCAGGACCGGTTGCGTCTCGAATTGGAACTGGAGGAAAGGTCGGCAGAAGTGGAGGTCTGGTCGATGAGAAGACGGCTACATCATCTCTTGACTGGCCGAGCGAGGTTCTCCTCGTCGGCAATCCGCGCGTACCGCAGCACCGCGAACATGGAGCGCAATGCGGACAGTCCCACTGCGTGTGCTGGCGGTGACGCCCTCTCAAGTACGCTTTCGACAAGAAGTGAGTCGGACGCGGAGCGCTTGGATCGCTCGGACTCGCTTCACCACTCGCACTCTCCTGGCGGCATTACGGATGAAGAAGAGGACCTCATGGAAGAGCTGACGGAAGCAGGAAGCCAGCAATTGTGCGTGTCCTCAGCGGGCGAGAAGCAGAATAGCTTATCAGGAGACTGTGAGGCTCTAGTGAAGTTGAGAGGTAAGTATGTGAATGAGCTCGAGCAACTAGAGACAGAGCTGGAAGACAAGCTTCGCGCTTACAATCAGAAGGCTGCCATCTTGCAGATAGAGCAGCAAAGCTTGCTCGGGGAGGCCTGCGGCGGCCGTGGCTCAGAAGCGTTGCACGAGCATGAGGAAGGTTTGGACCCGCTGCTTAGAGGAGGAAGCTTGCGTGGCAGTCGAGAATGCTGCGGGCTCGCCCGAGGCCTCTCAACTCTTTCTTCTTTCTCTGCGAAAGAAAGCGAGGCAAACCCGTTGCGCGGGGGTCCTGGCTGTCCCTGCCTTGAGGGGCTCAGTCAAAACGCTGTCTTGGGACGCAGTACGGGATCAGATCACAAGAAACTGGAAGTGAGCCCTGGTTCGCGGAGTACACGTAGCAACCCGGTCTTGCACAGGGTCCCCGCGAGCCACCAGCGTACGTCAGAATGCGGTCCTGTAGAAGCCGTCGTTGACACGACGTCGACGGCGAGTGCTCTTGAAGCGTCAGTGGTTGGTGTTCTTAGGGGGAACGCGGGAAGCCATGAAGTCGGAAGCAACAGAAAGACGGCATCTTCCCCCTCTTTGCTCGGGGACAGGTGTCGAGCACTCGCTCTTCTCCGTTACACGACGACGGAATTTCAACACTCGGAGTCTCAGAGAATGCAACATATGAGCTGTACTCTGATGGAGAAGCTAAAACTCATCTTCCCGAACGCTTCTTCTGAGACCTTGCGAAAACTGTTGAACATCGACAAGCAGCTGCTGCTGTTACAACACCGTCGCGCGGCCACGCTGTGGCGTTTCTCGCGCAAGCGTCAGGAAGCCCTAAAGGCCACCCGTGAAGAGTTGAGAAATCTTGGGCTGCGCCGCGAAGAATTAGTTCGCAGACAAGAGCTGCATACGCAGCAACGCAGACGTAGGGAAATTCTGCAAAAGCTGCTCGACGCGCAGCGGCGCCGGGCCGACGAGCGACAGCTGGCGCTGCGGAAGGCGGCCGAAGCGCACGCAGCAGCGCAGAACGCCCGGGAGGTCCAACGTGTGAGAAGGGAAGAGCAGCAGCGGGCGGAGAACAAGCGGCTTATCGCTGAGCGCCACGAGGCTAGGGCAGCAGCACGCAAACAGGAGGAATTGGAAGCTGCTGCGGCACAGAAGCGGGAGGCTATTGAGCGAGCAGCCCGTGCCCACCGTTACCGACATCGGCTGCTACGCAGGAGGCAAGAAGATATCTGGAAGAGCCGCATGTATGCACAAGCACGTCAGTACGAAACGCTGAGGCGGGCTCAAGTGATCGAACGTCTACTGCGGCTTGCAGCAAAGCATGCAATTCAGGCCCCCTCTGATCCACTCCGGGTGCAGCAGGCCACATGCGCGAGTCAGGCGCGTGCACATCAAACCCAAGCTGAACGCCAGGAAGTCCGGGAGCTCCACGGCCGGGGGCGCTGTTTGTTGCAAGGGCGCAGCGCATGTTTCGCCGTGCCGCATGGCTACAGTGTTGAGAAGCTATTTTCAGATATGCGTTTGCGCCTCTCCACGGCACTGCATGAAGCCGGACTTGCCCAAACAAGGGCTGGCCGTGAGGCCCTTCTAAACGTTGATGCTAATGCAATGTGCTTAGCAGAAGGCGCTACGTGAGTGTACAGCGCCAATATCAAGTCTACGCCTTACTGTTTATCCCGCGTATGTTCTCTCAGAATTTTTCATAGACATACTTCTACACAGGAGAACAGTAGTTATGCGGGATGTTTGCCCGACCGTCACCGAACATGCTGATGACGCGGAGCCGCCCACAGAGCGGGATGCTGACCAACTGACTTGACAAGTTCGGTGGGGTAGCAAGTGGAACGAGCGTGGCGCCCCTCTTAGGGGGAAGCCGCAGTTTGAGCGTCTCACATCGGCAGTGTGTTATCCGCGAGTCCAGACAACGTATACACACCCGCGGTCTTGGCAGGAGAGGTAGGCTCGACGTTCTGCTTTTTGTGTAATATATTGCCATGTGTCTGCACCGAAAAAACAATGCACGCCTCATTGCCGAAAACAGAGGAGAGGCATGTCGAAGCATTGGACGCGTACTCGACGTGCGGATGTGCGCCATATGCGGCAAGGTGGGAGCTTGACGCAAGGGCGCTCCATGGCAACGGCGGGGGCGACGCTGCTGCGGAAGTTGTGGCGTTAGCGGAGGGCTCCATGGGGATGTCAGCCTGCTGCATATCCGTTGTGTGGACGGAAGAGAGCGTCCCCCTAATCCATCCCACCCCGGTGCCCGGCGCTCATGAAGAGCGGTGACAAGTTACACACTGACCTGCTGTGTGTGCTGATGCGGTACATTTCAGGCTTCATTGATTGTATGTTGGACCGCTGTGGAAAGGCCTTCACCAGGAAACTGGTCTGTGTGCATAGACTCAGGACACGGCACTGCAGAATGTAATCCGCAGCGAACACGTGTTAACGACGGCTGTTGGCTCTCGAGGTCGCACGCCATATCTGGGAACAGCCCCAAGCGGGCCACTGCGCACACAGATGGAGGTCACCAACTGGGTCCGCTAGTGTGACGGCCTCCGCGCTCGTTCACCGCTGCTGATGTACTTGCACAAGGCCTGAGAGTACACCTTCCTGCACGGAGGTGGCCGGTTGTATCCGTACGCATAGTACCCCTATAGGTCTTGACGGGGAGGGCTTCTGCAAGCCTTCGCTCTTCGTGAAACCACAGGCAACCTGTTTATACTCGTACGCGTGCTGCCGCACAAGGCGGCCGCCGCGGTATATAAGAACCGCCTGGTTCAGCTGCGCAGTTGGGTGACGACTGCCGAGGAGAGCGGTTGATATGTAGCGTGCTCCGGAACGCGGGCGACACAGCCGTGAAGAAAAGAACGGCCGCGCGCCGCAGGCTACGCTGCCCCGCCCGCCTACAACTTTTGGTGGTGGCTTGCGCAAGCGGCCGTGCCTAGGCACCTCGAAATGGCGCAGAGCACGCGGTCGGCTAGAGAGGGGCGAAGCGCGCACCCTCGCGCAGAAAGCACGGTTCAGCCTACGGCCGCTGTGCTGACCAGGCTGCCAGAAGGCCTCACAAAGAAGATTCCTGAGCAAATACAGCTGCAAGACGGGGGTCACTGAGCAGGGTGCGCTCGAGCGCGTTCAGCTTCTCAATCGCCTGTGAGAGTCAGCGCAAGAACACGTGGTCACCCTGAACAGTTATTCGTGGCTCGACTACAGAGTGGCGGGACTGGCGGCACGGGCGTAGGGAATGGTGGAGTGACTCTGTCACAACGAAGCGTTCCCAGCAACAGCGCCACTACGCTTGAACAGGGGTAGAGTACATTACTGCGCACGATTCGGTTTCTAGGCGTCTAATTCGCTGATGCTTTGTGAAGGTTCCTGGCGAGCCGTATTCTCTGGGCGGCAGTGCTTTGTTGCGCATCCTTTGCCTTCCGCAGTCACAAGTGCGATGGTGCACAGAGTGGAGGACTCTGCTGTCTATACGTATCCGCAATTAATGAAGGCGTCATTGCTGCAGATATTACGTGCCTGGACTTCATGGCGGTGCAAGCGCTGCTGAAGAATTTGAATTTTGAATACAATTTCAGCTTGTTGCTCTTCCAGCGGTACTCCTTCCTCCTCCTCCTTGCTTGTGAAGTAGCCTTCGTGGCTGATATCCTTCAACCGTCTCTGGTGTGCCTCCTGCACACAACGGGGAGGACGGTCCCAGACCTCTTCACCAATGGTGTTACACTTGAGCACCCGTCGTATCTACGAGCGGCTAGTGCTGCGGCGCGTGCGACTTCAACAACAGTATCTACGACCCCTCTAACGGGGCGCGACGTCCGCCCCCCTTATTTTACGGCCAGGCTCTCCAGGAGAACATCGTAGGTGCGCACGAGCGTCTTTCCGCGCCCTGCAGCAAAGCCGAGTCGTGCGTCCTTTGGGTCTGTGCGCTGCAAAGCAATTTACAGTGCAGATTTTGGAGGCCTCAGGGGCACGAAGGACGACGGAAGCATTCAGTAAGAAAGAAGCAAACGCCGTTACCTGCAGCCTCCTCAGTTTGTCTTGTTGATCTTGCAGGCGTTGCTGAATGACGGCGGCGCGCCGCAGCATGCGTTTCTGAAGGACAAATCTCAAATACACTGGTATGACGTGCAGCGGGTTACGGTATCTGCCCCTGAATATCCCCGCCGTAGGCACGCTTTTCGCTCTTACGCCGCAGCCGTGTACACGCCAGCGTAGAGCAGCCTACCCTTAGGTCATTCTTGCAACGTTTCACTAGAACTTCGGCTGTACTCGCATCGAGCGTTTGATCTAGACGCAGAAGATAGCGTTGAAACGCAGCAGTGACACATATTTTGTGTAGTGAGGCAGACCCGTCCTATGTTTACATTCGCCTCCGGCGTACACATACGCCCATATGTGACATAAGAATACAGGCGTATATGTGTAGGGCTTTTCAGCGTCTGGATTTCATCAACAGGTACACGGTCTCCTGTACTGTCTGCGGACAGGTGAGGTCAACGAAATGCTAGAATTCGCGAATTCTGCATGCAAAGACTTCGACAGAAGTAAGCGCGCTCATGAGTGTCTGCCCTCATAACGGTCCTACTTGCGCAGCCCAAGAAGTAGGGCGCCAGTATGTCAATCTGCACGCAAACAACAACAGAAGGTTCCCCTGTCCTGAGCACCAAGGTTCCGTGAGCAAGGTCTACCACGACGTCGCCGTTCCTAAGTTCCATTAGGGTTACCTCTTCAGTCTCCTTCCGCTTCTGTTTGTTTTCCTGTGAGGCCCGTTCTTCCGCACGAGTTTTTTGAAGGGCGGAAGCCACATCGTACACCGTAGCCTCCAGGGTGCATTTGGTGAAGTCTGGGGATTTGCTCCAGTCCTCCGCAGGAATCGGATGGTCATGAGTATTAGTGCCTGTGCGAAGACGGCTCGACACGTACTGTCCGTCGAAGACGCTTGTAAGTGTTTACGTAGGCCGGCAGGTGCACGCGGCATGCGTGGCGTTCTATTCTGCAAGCTTCCTCGTTATGCTTTTGAAAAGTTTCTTTCCGCGATCAAAACGCACTCAACGCAGGGAACTGCCGGCTAGATAATCAGCAGACAAGGGCGCTACTCCCGGGCGGCGCGGCGAGAAGTTTACAAGTAGAGAGCGGCCTTGATATTGCACGGACCTGAGCCGGAGTCTCCCACCACGGTGACGCCGTCGACATTTCCCTGGCGGGACGGAGAGCAAGCAGCTGGCGCGCTTGACGGCGCGCCAGTATTCGTGCTTTCCGATGCTAGTCCTCGCGCCGACCATGCTGACGTGGCGGCCTCACCCCGCTGTGCGAGGGCGTAGCGCTCTTCGAGCTCACGCGCCGAGGTGATGGCGAGCTCCTGGCGGGCTCGCCACTGCGCGAGAGGCAAACAGGTGCAGGCACCGAATGCGTGAGTGTATTACATGGCGTACAGTACACGAGCTCTGTCTGCGTGTTCAGCCGACTTGGCCTGCAGCGTGACTTCACAGGTTTGAGTTTCCTGGCACTTTCTGTACTGGCTCTCTTGAGGCAGAAAAGCTCCGAGATGTGTGTGTGTAGGCATACTTCAGGCAGTGTCCAGCATCTCCTTGGCAGTACTCTACGAAATACTGAGCAAGCGCGTTTCGTAAGCTTCGATAACGGACCCACGAGCTAGGCGCGCTTGCGCTACGTAGGCGTCCGGCCGCTCTCGTTTCCGGCTGCCGCGTCGGTGACGTATGCGTTATATGAAGTGAATAAACCAGTCTTGAGTGTGAGGTGTTCTACGGCAGCGCATGCGTCAAGAACCTGAAAGAGAGGTTCCTGCACCGTGGCATACGCGCGCCTGCGCCCTTAACGTACGTACTGCGGACCACGGCACTTCCAGATCTTGTAGGGACGCCGCAGCGCGCACATATATGCCATGTGTTGACGCCGGCGGGTACGTAGGCTACAGGGCGGCAAGGACGTAGCAGAGCTGCAAGTCGGTGCAGCTGTCTCCCACACGCTTCTCCTCCCTGACGTGCGTGGTCTTACTGTGTGAATTTGGTACGCTTGATCGACAACGAGGTTTCTGAATCGCATAAGCACTTCCTTCTGCCGCGCCAGGTACTGGTGAAGCTGCAGGTAGCGTTGATCCGCAAGAATGAACGGCAAGAGGTGATATACTCTCGTCAGGTGCCCTCCTTCTGTGCTTCTTTCTCACAAGACCGACATGATTCGAGTCAGAGTCTATAAGTCTGGTTGATCTGGCGCCACCGGTGGCAGCTCCGGCTGTAGGTCTTCTCATACCTTCTCCGCGGCAGGCTGTTCGGACGTCGAGAGCCCAACAAATTTCATGTATTCTTCGTCTAGGTCCACCGTCGTGTGATTCTGCATCATGCGCAAGTACAGTCGTTCCTAGCACCTGCCTGCCCCAGCGTGAACGGACGCACGCGGATGCCAACAAGGCGTCCGACGTCAGTGGCGGGCGTGTGGTCGGGCATGCGCACGCTTGGCTAAAACACAGGACTGTGTATCTGCGCCGTCCCGACCCTAAAAATGCTGGCGCCGCCCACGCACATATGGAGTCGTACGTCTGCTATATCGTACGTGGTAGCATGAGCATCGTCGGGACTTCCTCGCCGTATGCCAAGTCTATCCCCCCCTATGCGGTGTACTTGCGGGAACTGTCTGAAGTGCGGTGGAAGGTGCCCTTCTCCAGAAGTGAGGCAGTGAAGCTCGCTGCGCACAGAGCGCCACAGACCACACCCAGGACACAGATAAGCTGTGCGGGCCTAACTTACACGCCGCAGCATCAACGTAGGTCGTCTGATGGACCCGTCCGCGTGGTGGAAGTCCACACGTATGCGTCCTTCCTTCAGTAAGTACACAATCTTCGAGACGTCTTCGCTCGCATCTTTCTGTCCAGGCAAAAAAACGTATCAGCCAGAGGAATCCGGGACGACCAAAAAGGTCAGGGCAAGGCTTGCAGGCGCCCGTATTACGCGCGTATCTGTATTGCATTCTGAACAGAGCGGGGGGATTCCCCCGCCGGGCGCGTCGCACGGACGAATGGGGAGCTGCCACGGTCGTGCTGTGCTCGCTTATACAGACGGCCAAGCTCGCCCGTTCCACTGACCGTTTCGGAATGACTGAACACTGAACAGTGGACAGAGAGATTGAACCAGCCTTTAGCGTAGTGCGCCATGCTGCCAAGCGTAAGCTGCGTGTCCTTACGGAAGAGTCCCTCGCAAACTTCTCCGACATTCTCACGACAGGAACCATCGCGTCGAGCATCTAAGAAACAAGGCCAGAAACGTCACCACTGGCGCAGAATCAGGAAGCGCCGGAAGCATTGCGGGTACGAGAGGCGCAGACGCAGGGCAGCCTACCCGTATCTTGTCGCACGAAGAACTGCAGTTCTCGCCAGTCGTCACCGAATGATAAATGCGTTTGTCTTCGCGATCCTCGAACTCTTCATACATTTTTCGACCGAAGCACTAGGTGTCAGGGACGCCAATCAGGTCACACGGTGAGGCGCTGCAGCGGGTCGTCGTGAGGGCTTGGGAACCTCGTGCCCCTTACCAGGTATATGTACGTGCGCCGCTGCGCCTACGCGGGCTTGCAATGCAAAAGCTGGAGCTCGGTGGCGTGGAGGAAGTGTCGGAGGTCATGCGCGCGAGAGCTACATCCGCCGATTCAAGGCTGTGTCTACGCTTGCGCAGGCAGGAGGCTACTGCACTGCGCGTCAGCCGCAGCCGGCCGACAGTGCGTCTTACCTCCACGTGCCGGACGAGACCATCGAGGCTTCAAGACACCCCACACTCCGCAGAACGCCGAAAGGATTATCTAGTGAAGGTTGTGGTACGAAGGAAACAGAACAATTAGGCGGCCGCCTTTGGCGCGCGGCCGGCGATGACAGAGCTATCACGCGAACTGGTGATGGGCGCAGTATAGGTCCACGATTTTCCTCGCGTATCGTTTCTTCGCATTGCAGGCGCCCGCGCAGAGCATGCTGATACCCAGTGTCTCGGTGGCGTCCGCTACACAAGCGGCGAGACAACAATGCGCTAAAGTGTGCGTTACCCACCGGGATTTGTAGAATATAAGCTCCCGTTGTACTCCCTCGATCTGCACAGGATAATGGGACGGCAGGAGTGGAGCACTCGCTGCTGAGAGTCACATCAAGGATGCCATTTAACGTTTTCTGTTCCTTCGCCACTGGCAGATCAAACGGCAACCAGCGAGCGTGGTGTCGTTCCTTGCGACATTCGAAGGAAAGCAGTCGCCGCCCAATGATGTACGGGGCCTTCCCAGTATTCTGCGATTTGCAGAGACGTGCGTTCTGCCCCCCTCTGCACTGTAGCTGCTGTAGTGACGCATTCTACGCAGTACACGTGGAACAGCATACCAAACGACCGGCAAAAACACTTGTGTACTCTTGTCGGTGATACTACGTCCGCGTCACTTGCGTGCGGTGCAGAGCAGCCGGTTCATTTTCACCCGTCGCGAGACACCCGAGACCGCTTGTAGTGTATGCGGTGAGCGCAAGACCAGCCACAATCGCCACTGAACAGTCTGGTCGACAAGCAGCCGAGCACCTGCGTTTCTTGCGGCAGTGAAAAACTGTGTCTTGCTGTCCTAGGGCGGAACCTTCCAGTGCGCCTAGCTCCGCACCAACCGACAAATACTGATCCCACACAGGCGCGACAATCTGCTCAGTGTGCGTGTGCCGAATCGGCGTGCGGACGCATCCCGATGCAGAGCGTGAGGCCATGATACCTTTCTCGTGAACAAGATATCTTTGTACGGAGCTTCTGATATTGTTATCGCCATGCTGCACGATCACACCCGCTGCTGAGGCAGTGGGAGCAATCGTGTCAGCTGCTCAAGCGCGATGGCTAGCACCAAAACAGGAAGTATATGTTGTCAAAGCTGGCATTCAGCGTGGCACTCCCGTCATGCAGACCAGGGCCACAGGGCACCAGCAACCATACCCTCCCCGACAAGAAGCCTCACCTCTGTAGCCTCTTTGAGAGCGTAGGGAGAACCCGGAATATATCTTTCCGTAATCTTCCTTTCCGCCGGGATCCGTATCCGCTCTCGCATGCAGTCTCTGCAGCGCCACGCTCGCAGCCACACCACTGCGAATCAATTCCGCTAGGGCACGAAAATCAGCCTTCACGTGGGAACGAGTGCGGCAGCAGGACAAGACAAGCTGCAGCGGAACCAAGCTGTTGGTTCACGTCGTCGAAGCACTGGTGATAGTCAGTGTGCGGCGTACCTTCTATGCTCGAAGATTTCCCATATATGCCTTGGCAACACCCGTTGCTTGTCTTTATATACAGTTACGCGCTTTACAAGACCATCCGGCTACACCGCATCGTTGGCAGGAGACTCCGTGAAGAGAACCACCATGACGGCGTACGTTGAGGAGACACGCACAGCCTCATCTGGTGTTTCCGTCGCCTGCTTACAGCGCTGGTGCTCCGCGTAAGATGGAAAAAACGGTTTTGCACTTGTGCGCCGGTGTCGTTCCGTGCCGCCTGGCAGCATGAAAAGCACGCTTGTTGGTGCGCTGTCCAGGTGCGCTGACGGCTGTGTTCCTGCCTTCCTCTAGGGACTAGATGACGGTGTGCACTACGCCTCTGTCTCTTTGGGTGTGCTGATGCGCCCCCACAAGCGGCTGCCTGCCGCACCTGAGAATATACCGAAAATAGCTCCACCTTGCTCATGTAGTAGTAGATGGTCTTGTTGGAGCCGAAATAGCGTTTCCTGACGTCGTCTCTACCGAAGCGGATCTTGTCTGACCAGCTAAGTGGCGCTTGCAAAGCCTTCACAACATTGGCCACGTGCCCGCAGAAATAACAAGCTGGCAGCTCGACTTGAAAAGGGGGCACGAGTGATGGTGCGCCTTTGCTAGTGATCGGCAACCTTCAGCGCAAAATCCGCGCCTTTAGCATTCAGAGAAACAAGAACGACTAGGGCGCGTGGGAGCCCCCACCCCCTTCGCGCGCAGAAAACGTACAGGCATACTGGCGGTAGCAGCCTGGCGAGCGATGGAGAACGAAGGCTCTGGAGGGTCTTCTTCCTCTTCCAACGTCTGTCCCTAAGAACAAGACAAATACTGCCTCGCCCACACTGGTGTGAGCTAGCGGGCGTGCGGCCTCTTCCATCTAACGAAGTGTCTACACCAGTAGAGCAAAACAGGATCGCTACGGTAGGAGGGTGCATTAGGTCTTTAGAGCAGTCTGGTTTCATCTACTTGGCCTTCCGCAGCAGGCGTGATGGTGAGATTCCCATAAGAAGTTCACGGCTGGTGTGCCTATCTCACTGGCTTCTTCGGAAGTAGGACATATTCAAATTGACGAGTATTGTACAAGTCCCAGCGGAGTCCACGCACGGGAGTCCGCGCTTGCATGTTAACCTGCGTGAGATTGCATGCCACACTCCACGAATTGAAGCGCCCTAGAAAAATGGCTATTCTCTATAGTCAGACTTTACAAAAAGGCACAGTGCGACGGAACGAGCGAGTTCCTGTTGTCTGCTGCCCATTGGCGTCCAGGGGAAGCAGAAGATTGAGGCATATCGCTGAACGCGATGCTCTTCTACCGAACAAGCTCATATTCCCGCTCGCCTCTAGAGAATTGCCGCCAAGCAAAAAGCCGGTAGCATGCCTTCAGCAAGTGTCTGAAGTTGTGTATGCGCTCGTTCTGGCAACTGTCCAGGAAGCGTTAGCGCACGTCTCTTTGCTTATGATCCGAGAAAGGACACACCCAGAAATTTTCGTTGTTCCATATGAAGTGCACGGCTGTGTATGGCGCTTCGTGCAATTGATAAAGGCGTCCTGCATCGCAACAGAGAGACCTCAACGTCCGGTATCCTGCTGCTTGCTCCAGTGGCCGATTTTGGCCAGGAGTCTACCCGGTGCTTTCTGTGGGTTATTCCACAGGTGCATGCTTATCAGTATTTTCGCTCTTTGGTACACTCTGCATCCGGGAAAGTATACATGCAGTCCCCGCTTCAACGAAGAGGATGCCCTCCGCCACCAAGGGACTGACCCTTGGACAGCTTCTGCGGAACGCAGGCGAAACGTGTGTACTTGTGGACCTTGCAGCCGAATCCTAGCGAGAGACATCAATGCGCCAACGTGCAGCACCTGTCGCTGGTTCTAGAAAGACATCGTTGACGGCATCTCGTTTTCCACCCTTCACAAGAACCCAACAGTGCACCCGTCTTCCATCAAAAGCATCCGCAGGAGCCGCTAGATCATCGCAGTCCATCACGTCTTCCTGCCTTGTTACCTGATCGAGTACAGCGCAGGAGTTGAACAAATGCGCCGGAGTCTCTGCGTCATCAGACAGCCATGGCGTGCAGCACCCGTTCGCAGCTCTGCCGAAACTCTGAGTGGACCCACGACAATTCTGCGAAAAAACAGTCTAATCTCGCGTACGTGAAGCGGTCCCGTAGGTCACTGGGGCTGTATGGCACCCACGCGCCGAAATCACTGAACGGCGTTCCAGAACATTTACTGCGGCAGCAAAAGTACGACTGCGATAGCGATAAGAAGTGGACGTTTCTCGCCACAGTGGCCGTGATCCGCCCTTATGCGTCGCGGCCCGCACGGCTGTCAAAGTACCTTCTTCTTCCGTTTGGTTTCGTGACCAGCTTCCGCGTCCCGCTGTCTACCACCAACCTTCTACGGTTGC
This sequence comes from Neotragus moschatus, assembly GCA_006410615.1. Classification (NCBI taxonomy): domain Eukaryota; kingdom Metazoa; phylum Chordata; class Mammalia; order Artiodactyla; family Bovidae; genus Neotragus; species Neotragus moschatus. Next base: position 21,546 of record SJYA01004308.1, read on the forward strand.
GGCAGACATACGTTGACGAACTTGAATTTTTGGCCGTACCGAAGGAGCGCACATAACGCAACTTCAGTTGTGTGGCCAGTTAAAAGCGTCAGTTTTGCACTTACGGCCGTGCCTTCCTGTGCTAATTCCTCGTTGCACAACCGTAGGTACGCTGACTCGGCGGCGACCTGCTTCGGGAGGACGAACTCGAGCATCGTTGTCTCGTGCTGCAAACACGACCGTACAGCGTACGATGCTCACTCCTGCCGGTGCTTGCAGCAGCAGGCACCAGAAGCCCACCTTACGTTTGCACTGTAGACCGTGACGTAGCATGCTCCCCCCTAACAGCTACGAATGCAGCACTAGGCGAATTTGTTCGAGAAGCTGCCGTGTGCCGACGTGCGCTCGCGTCTAGTTCGGTCGCCAAGTTCTTTTCTCCCTGAAATGCTAATGGTCAGCCCTGACTTGTAACACACTAGACTACTTATAATCACTTTCGGAGAGCCTTGTCCGCGTCTACACCCGAAAAATGTCCCGTCTCAAGGTGCAGTGCCATAGAGTGCACCACCAGCGTGACGGAATGGCCAAGGGACATCACCCGCACCGTGGGTGGATTTCCCTCGGGAGGAGTGGGCAGCTTCAAGCTATTGGCCGCGGTTCTTGCTGCAGCTGCTGCTTCTTCAGACAGCGTCACCTTCCGGCTCTCTTTTTCTTCTTTTTGCTGCACGAGCGTCCTGTGCTCGTGAACCAGGGGGAGCTCCTCCAGTGACTGCGACAAGGAGCCGTGGGCGCGTCAGACTTATTAGCGTATCGTCGCATAAGGAGGAGTGCTTAACACTAACCAGATACAGGGATAGTGGGGCGTACTCTGAAGGATGCTGCTGATCGCACGCACAGCGGCCGGTGCATGTGATTACGCGAGCACATCACAGCCTTCCCGTGGTACGCTTCCGTCTGCGTGCGTTGTCTGTAGTCAGGGCGCCCCTGTGCTACAAAATGAGCACCGGTAGGCTGACGTTTTCTACGTACGCAGGCGCACTTTCCACGATACCTGATTCGCCTGCGTGACCCAGCGAGGGGCACAGCCGGAGACGCAGTAGGCGTCATAGCCTTGTCCGATCAAAAGAGAGCACAGTACCAGGCTGAGGTCAAAACTGTCGCCTCTCCTCCACGCGGCTACTGCGGCTGGGGAGGGGAGCACAGCCGGGTACTTGTCAGGAGGCTCCAGCTCCTCGTAGTAGAAAAAATCAGACACGAAGCTGGAGCAGTCCTTGTACGTGTAGCATTCTCTGCAAACAGGAATACACCCGGTGATGCTTATGGTACAGTGGGCGCGGTTGCATAACTTCGAAAAGTTTCTCTTGTACACCTGGCCCGAGGGCGACGAAAGCGATGGCGCGGGAGAGCACGCTGTGCCGCGCGCGTGGCAGTTTTGATTACAGATATTTCAGTGATGACCTGCATGGAAAGTTCGGTTTTTTGATTAGAAACTCCTTCCGTAAGAATGACCGCACGGGCATGCGGTGTAGCAATCTGAATACTAACGGGTGCATGGCGACCCCGGCGTACCTGAAGGGCGCACACGTTGGTCGGATGGTGGTGCAGATAAACTTAGGCACGTTAAACTCGTTGGGGGGCGCCAGATAGAGGAAGCGCGGCCCGTATAGGCTGCGAAACTGACAACAGCAGCGCCAGGAACACACGCTGATGATGCAGGACGTTTGTGACATTCGTGTAACTCTCTAACGTGCCCAGTTGCGTGAAGGCAAGGCGCTGGTAGTCCAGCATGAGACGCACAGGGCACGTGAACCCGCACACAACGCTGTGCTCGAGGTTTTTGCTTCCGCCCGCGTCGACCGGTGCCGCTGAAAAGACGCCAACTACGGCTCTGGCTAGTTGCATGGAACGCGGAGGGCGCCGGAGTTGCCCACCAAGGCAGCCCTCGTACCTGAATTTCGAACCGTTTGCATTGCTCCAGCACGGTCAGCTCGTCGGCCGTATGCGAGCGGTATCGGGGGCTCGCGTCTGCATTTTCTTGAGCGTGCTGAGTTGGGGAGTACACAGGCGCACATGAAGTGGCTTGCGTCGAAGACGTTTCAGCTAATACGCTTTTATGCTGTCGTGCAGTGTTCTGGGCCATAGAACAAGGCCGCGATCTACAGGGAGCAGCCGCGCAGAGGCAGCCGCTCATCCGAAGCAAGCAGCAGTAACCGAACAGTCCTTTTCTGTCCCCACCCCCCTTTTACGTGCGGTGCTCCTGACCGTAGCCGCGCTGTCTGACATAGATAAACAAGCCGGGAAGAAGGTGAGACGCAAGCTCCACGGCCAAAGGTCACGTTTGCGTCAGCGATGGAAATGCGTTGCCGTACGCCCTTCAAAAGTACACATATACAGATAGTTGCAAGTTTTTACGTACCAGGCTGCAGCGCTGTGCTTTTCGGTTCGTTTTGGCCGCTAAGTCTTTCTCTGGAGGTCCGTTTTCCACGGGCGGCGTCTCGCGCGGGACTGCGCTCTCCTTTGTGTGGACAACCTTTCCGTCCACCGCTGTAGCTGTCAAGAGGTTTGCCGTCATCCTGTTACTTCAGGTCTCTGCAGTTTCCAAAGCATGCTTGCGCCTAGGGCAGGATCATTCGAGCTGTGGGCAACGCCTTCGGAAGCGGGGTGAGTCGCACGAGTAGCTGGGCGTTCCTAGAGCGACGCGAGCGCTGGACAAGACAAACTTGTTCAGCTGGATGATTTGTCACGACGGCAGCAAGTGAGTAGTACAGAACATCCTGCGCGTACGCCGCGGGTACGCAGAGCACCACATATTGCACAGGATGCGTACACAAGGCAGCGTCAACTGGCCCGTCGTTCACAGAAGCTATTGCTGCGCTCCATTTACACTTGGTAAGCGGTGTGTAGCTAAAAAAACTAGACGGTGCCGGGGTGTCCTCCTCAGCAGCAGTATGTTTCAACTTGCATACAAACTCGAATTGGGGCTCAAAATTGCATGCCTGTGGTACACGTTTCCAGGTCCGCTCTGCTGCAGCGCAGAGGGCTTAGGCGGCACAAGATGAACCCCGCTCGGGACGCCTTCGCGGCACAGAGACACGCTTGCGGGGACACCATTTAGCGCCTGCCTAGCGCGTTCCCGTGCGGGCGACATGACCCGTACTCGCGTAGGAAGTGCGTATGCCTGCGCTAATTGAGCCAAAATCGTAGAGTGACTCAAAGACCCGGCAGCACCCATCAACGCCCACGCTACTGCAGCGTGCGGCTTTACGCAAGACGGAGCGCGCAGACCCGGGGTATGTGTCGATGCTACGTATCATCATGATGTACCACTCGTAGCCGTATTTCTGGAGACTGTGTCTCGACAGATAACAGACGTACCTCGTCCTACGAGAAGGCGCCCTCAGTCTGCGACGACGTTTGCACGCACAGCCGACGCTCGGGCGCGCGCACCGGCCCAGCCTACAAAGCAGCATCGTAGCTGGGGCGCCCCGTGGTACACGAACTATATCAGCTTTACATTCCAGAACTCCGGTGCACTGCTTACCGGTCTCTATAGTCAGGGCGCCGAACGGAGGGAACCAGCCGTTCGTTGTGCCTTCCTCCCCACCGCTGGCTCCCACTGCTGCAAAGGGCAGTCGTCACCTTCCATACCTAGAGTCTGCGAGTGGAAAACGGCCCCGTCTGCAGCGGCGCGTGGAGGCGCTAATGTCGACTTCTGCGTGCCGGTGAGTACCGTGAGGTCTCGTCATGAGGGAGATTTTGTCACCCAAGTGCATTCACACGGTGTCTTAACTTACGTGGGGCCTCACAGCAAGGACGTATGCCGAAGCCCGCAGCGACACGGTGCCTGCTATCCATTTCTGCTCAATACAGGGTGTACGCAGTCCTACCTGCAGACTCCGGACTCTTCCTTGAAAAGGAGAAGTGCAGACGGGCGTAAAAAGCTACGGCGAACCGTGTGCGTTGAACGTCACGCTATCACCTCTGCAGCAGCGCTCGAAGGTGTTAATTTCAACTTCTGCGTGCCGGTGAGTACGGCGAGATTACGCCATGAGTCAGGTTTTCTTCTCAAATCAAATTCAGTCGGTGGCTAAACTTATGTGGGGCTCACCACAAGGACTTCTACTGGAGCCGACTGCGACATGGTGCCTATTACCCCTTTTCGCTGGACACAGGGTGTACGCTGTCCTACCGTCGGGCATCATGTGAGCGGGCCGCAGCGAGTGTCGGTCCTTTTGCCCGCACTGGAATAGGCCGCACCAGAAAAGTGCTCCTAGCTGACAAAAAGTGAGGGACGCGTGAGGGCGGCGGGCTGCGGCGAGGCGCAAATGCTGCAGCGCGACTGGGATCGGTCGTCGAGCGCGGCGGAGCCCCGCTGCTTCGTGTCTTTGGAAGCAATTTGCCCTGCATGAGTCGGGCGCGTCCGCCCGAGCGCATACATTGGTTTCTATAGTCCCGCAGATGCGAAAAGATCACTACTCATACCACCCCAAGCTCGTCCACTTTCTCATACAACAGGCATTCGCAGAGTGCTACCTCCGGAAGTCAGCCACCGCTGACTCGATTCTGCCTCAAAACGTAGCCCCGTATTCCGACGAGCAGTGGTCGATGCCTCCATGCAGCACGTATATTGTGTATGTTACCGAAATAAAGTACCCGTGGGCCGCCGTGACAGCGCGCCAGGGAATGATGTCCCGGGACGAAGCGCGCAAACCAAGAAACGGACCTCACAACACCTGTGAGACTCGCTGCGCTGTACTCGACAGAGCGGCAAGTCCAAAAACACCGCGTGGCTCTGTTACTCAGAATTCGCGCCCACCGCTTCTTGTGATGCGCATGTGGTGCTGCGATCCCGTTAGTCTAAATTCGTACACCCCGCGCGTGCTAATGCCAGAAATAAAAAGACACCCGTCTGAACGCGACGCGAGTAGTTTGCAGCAGATACCTTAAAACCGCGCGAACAAATTCCAGCACCGTAACTGAAAGGCGGAGGAGGCGTCTCTCTTGTTACGCTCAGCCTGTGAGTCGCCGTGTACTACGTCGAAGTTCTTTTCTGCTGGGGGCGCAGTGCGTGATTACTCCCGTGGCTCAGCGCGACAGGAAACGGACAGAAACACTGGACGGAGCCAATTGCCGAGGAGGGACGGTGTTTCTGGGTGTGCAGTACTTTGCTGCTGGAGGTTGACAGATGCAAAGCGTCCGCAGAGGGTCTCCATTTCTTCAGCGACAACCTTTGGGTTTGCAGAGCCAGGTCTCTCGGGTTGCGTTTGCGGGAACACGCACTCCAATTTGGGATCAGGGGTCTCCTTGATGCCCGCGTGTATTTTAGAAGCCTATCTGGAAAAAGGGGAACGCTGCAGCCTTCGGATCCTTGAGCAGGTCCACTAGTAGGCACATGGCACCTGCGACGCCCTCAAACAGACTGTAGGGGTTATCGGGGACGCGTGAGTCTGCCTGTATTTTTTCGTCAAAAGCCTTGATCGCGTGCTCGACTGCGCGGTCCAACCATACGGGGTTCTCGGTTGCTTGGTATACAGCTAGCAGGCCGTAGCCGCTGCCGCCTATACCGTGGCATATTCCCGCACCCTTTTTCAGGAGCCCGTAGCGCCACACACATTCACCAGCTCTCTCCGCAGCTTTCCTGTACGTGCTGTCATTGAAAACTCTCGCCGCAGTGCTGTAGACGATGGCGGCTCCAGTAGCGCCGTGGCAGAAGTGGCAGAGTGGGGCATCGTGCTCGCCTACGGCCGCTGGCCAGTTGTGTTTGGACGTCTCCATCTCGAGAAGCCAGTCAAGCGTATCCCGAATCATTGCGACAGCTGTTTTGTCGTTGCGAATTTGTTTCACCTGCATTAGCATGTGCAGAATGCCGAAGTAACCGTGAGCAGCTCCAGTGTACTCCTTCTTATGCCAAGTATATCGCAAGGGTGGCCGCGGTCTGCCAGAGTCTTCCGCCCTGCGTCTCCCAGATAAAATGATTTCAGAGGCCACCTTCGTAGTCAAACTTTCGCTAATGCATCCTGGACTTAAATAATCAAGGAAAAGGCAGCCGAAGAGGTATCCTGCGCGGCCGTATAGCCACTCGTCCCCTGCCTCGGGTTGGAGGGCAGATGCGCCGTATTTCTCGAACTGGTGCACCGCTTTTTTGAACTCGGATGGAAGGGGCGTCGGCGTGAGTGGACGCTCGCTGCAAGAACGTGACTCATCGTTTTCCTTTTCCGGCGTGCCTGGGCCTCCTGCCCCCGCTGGCACGTGCACAAGCAGGGGTGGAGCCGGAAGCATACCAGATTCCACCAGCTTTAGCTGTTCGTACTGCAGGGCACGGAGTGCACGGACAATACATACACCCGCCGGGCCGCTCAGCAGGCTTGTCTCCAGCTGTGGATAAACTTTAGCTTCCTCGATGCCCGCGGCAATTATGTCCGAGCTGAGGAACGACTCCGCGGCCTCCACCGAACTTTTCAGCTTGTCCCCGGTCTGGAGCGAGATCACTTTTAGAAACGCAAACGCTATTCCAGGTGCACCCACGTAGACAAAGGGCTCCTTCTTCGCACTAGAAGCTCTTGCGCGGCCGGCGGACTTCAAACAGCGCGCAGTTTCTTCCAGGCGCTGCTGCAGCACGTCCCGGGATCTCGATTCGATCGCATAATTCGAGGCAGACAGATGCAAGAAGGGAGGAGGAAGCGGCAGGTCTGCTGCAAGGTTCAGGAAGGAGCGCCCCTCGAGGGAGCGACTGGAAGGAAGCCCACCCGACATCGCAGCCAAGGTATGTTGGGAGACAAAGGCTACGGCAGAGGAAATTTTGCGGCGGCAACCACGCCAAAGAAGTCTTGCCTGCGCCAGCAGTGCCGAAAGTTTTTTTTTTGCTGTGCTGAAGAAGCCGACCCAAAAAGGTGGGGGGGGTGTGTAAAGTGCGGAAAAGGCTTCCTTTCCTCGCAGCTCTTCATCCTTGGGCCCTTCAGCGGTGCTGTCGACTGAGCGCGTGCTCAGCAGCGCGTCCGGCCACTGCACTGTGTGGTCGTATAATTGTGTGGCCGGCGCGGACGGAATCGCATACAACCTACGTCGAGTGGACGCTGCCTTTTTTTTCGTCGTTTCTGGAGGCGAGGATTCATGAGGAATCGAAGTTGCTCCGCGAAAAAGAGGTATCGGTCTCACCGCAAGCGCGGAGGCCGGCCATGGCAACATCACCGGAGAAAGCACGCCGCCCAGTAAGAATACGACGTCGCACAGTGAAACGGCTGTGCCACTCCCGATATATTCGAAAACGGCCAGCGAACCCGGCGACAGAAGCCGCATCTCGCGTATTTGTCATGTAGTGGTGCAGGTGGTAGGGTCTGAGAAAGCCGCTACACACGCTGGCGGACACCAACGCAACGCCGCGGCCGCCTGTCTCACCGCCAGACGCGTACCAGCTCGCGCCCCCCGCTACCTCGTCACAGCGTCTTGTCTGAGGGTGACAACGAGCCCGTCAATGCTGTTGCACTCCGGGCGACCTTGCCCATTCAGTCCGTTTTGTGAAAAAGGACAAAACTCTACAACCCTATCTCAGGATGCAGTTTATCCTAGATAACGAGTTCAAGGAACCTGCCCTCATGCTTACGGTGCGAGAGAAACGTCATGCGAGGTTCCGCCTTCAACATACATATCTACATGTATTTGTATACACATATATATATATATGTATATATATATTCAGGGTCCGACGCACTCAGTCCTAAGATGCGACTTTTCTGGCTTCCGAGCATACCGGGGCGAGGCGCGAGCCTCCTCATACGATAAACCACTGAGAATTATAGCCCAGCGCACACTTAGAGGCCCCTCAAACGTGTTGCCGTTACCGTTCGCGGGAGATTGGCACGTGTGGCGTGCTATATTCTTTCGTGGCCCGCAGCCGCGCATGTGAAGCATTCGGTACATCGGTGAAAATGCAACTGGCGGTCGGCACTTGGCTCTCTGGGGCCGCGTTATGGAAGTGACCTCCGCTCCGCGGCCGCGGGCCCTTTCCTCGTGTTCACTCGAGGAAATAAAATACCTAGAACTCAAGTATTGTATCCAAGACCTTCCAGACCGTATCTGCGTTGATATGCACGTTCGTGTCTGTCTTAGAACGTGTACGTGGCCTCTATGCGAGACTGTGGCACCGGTCCCGGCGTGACGCGGCAGGGCTTGTCTTTCCAGACGAATCACCCTAGGGTGCCGCCCCGAAGCCTTTGAAACAGAACACGTCAAACAAATCTGCAAGTTTCGAAAAACGGTGCAACGTTGTGCACGTAGCAGGGACAAGCTTTGGAGAAACATGTCTACTACATTATATAGGTGTCTGCCCAGGTGGTATGGCCGCCTATTCCGTCGACCAGTGGAAGGTAGTCGCCCAGGCGAGCCACCCTCTGCTTGCTGTACTGATGACACCCGCGTAAAGGTAGCGACATCTTAGCATTCCTGCGCTGCTACACTCAGGGGCAGACACGGCGAACATCGCATGAGAACCACCGGGTGCGGCACCATGCCGCGTGTACTACTCATGTGGGTACTGTCGCGGCTGCGCGGGTCTCCAAAGTATTGTGATGAGTATACCGTAATGTTGCCTGCCGGGGGGTACAAGGGCGCGAGGGGTACCACGTTCGTCAGCGCCGGAGAGGGTGCGCGGCCCTTAGCGTACGCTTCACCGGTGTACTGGAATGCTACAGGACACCTGCTCCATGAATATTACTTTCTGAATCCCTCTGCACCTTTCGCGACCGCTCACGCTGTGCCGTATGTTGTCTGTATATCGCATGTGTGTCCCACGGTGCTTTTGCCAGCAGCTTCTAGCGGCGGAGAGGCTCCATTGAAAACTGAGTTGTGGGACTGCTCGGAAAAAACGTCTCCATTGAAAACTGAGTTGTGGGACTGCTCGGAAAAAACGTGTCTCGTGTCACCGTGAGTGTATAGCCGTGCGTCTTGAAACCTAGACTGTTGCAATTACCTGTAGGCAGTTGGTTTGCCTGACACACGTGCTGTACATATCTACACCTGCACACGCGGGAATTTATTGCACGGGATGGATTTTTTACACGGCGACGGGGAGCCGGGGCGTACGACAGTGTGGTGAGTGTGTGTGCGGCAGCGACTGTAGTGCGTTATAGCCTCATTAGATATCTTCCTCTCCAGGAGCCACACCAGGGAAGGGGCGGAGCATGAGCAGAGTCGGCAGGGCTCTCAATGATGCGTAGGCCTAGATAAGAGATCTCACTGCAGAAAGCCCGTCATTCTCCTCTAGCTTTTTGCTTTTCAAGCGGTCAGCTCGCCATCACGCAGCCTTATGACCGCGAGCGCTCTCACGACGGCAGCAGACGTGCCAAGAACTCATACAACGAGCAACCAAAGCGTCTTCGTAGTCGACTCAAGTCGCTACTCCTCACCAGGTTAGTCGCCTGTGCAGAAGAGAAGCCACGCTACGCGTACATTAGGTACCAGGCACTTAAGGCACTCTAATTTGTGTAGAAGCCCGGGATCATACAGGGTCCCCAGTTGCGGAACGCTCCCGGAGGGGACGCTTACTATTCCGAAGGCTGCTGTGAGTACGCTGCTCTCTAATTCTGGCCACCGTGATGCAGTCCGCGTCTGCCGCCTTGCTTGCCCCAGCTGTGCCCGCGGAGAGCGGCAAACACAGCGCATACCTGGAGGTGCGGACGGTTGTACGGTATCAGACCTGCGTCCGGATGTGAACTCATGGGGGTCTGCTGCCGTCCTTACACAGGCAGTAGGGCGGGCTCTACGCGCGGCAACGGTGGCTGTCGGAAAAGCAGTCATGAGTACGCGCTCGTCTGCCGTATCTGAATTCCGCCCGATAGCCTGCCGTGGAAGCGTGGTGCGGTTCCCTCTGCGCGCGAGCAGGCCCTGCCGCTTGCGCACGATAACAAGTAAAATCCTAGACACCCCTATTGGCTGCAGATTGCTTCTTCGCAGCTTGTACGCGACGAAAGTTCTGTCCCAGAGCTACAGCTCCTAAAGCGCGTTAGCTCCAGGGGCGCGCGTACTACGTACAGTTTTGCCTCGTATACTAATCTTATTTGCTCTTTATCGTGCAGAACGCAGCGTAGCTGTAGCGTGTGCACCGGCGTTGTAGCACATGCCGTATGTACGTCGCCGCTCGTGACACCTTGTAGAGGGGTGGCCCGGCACCACCTGCACTGAACTTACAGGGGGACTTCCCGCCCCATGTAGAAATCAAAGACGGACTAGCTAGAAACCATGGTGCAGGCAGCGCGTCGCAAGCAGAGCTCCGGTTATCCGAACTTCAGCACCCCATGCAGCCGTAGACACGTTGCTGACCGGCAGTCCGAGGTGGCCGCAGCCGCTTGCGTGTCAGCTGGGGTCTTTCGGCTAGCGCCCCTGTCCGCCAGGCGCTCGTTCACCAGGGACAGGCGGCCCGCTGGCGGTCGCCTGCGCTACAGGCCGTCCTGTCAAAAGGTTCCGCACAGTTCTCGAGGAAGGCGCATTTTTTCCCGTGGGCTGGAACAACATTTTTCGGGAACTTAGTCCCTTCAGAAACGCGCGACAGCGCCGATGAAGTCAGCCGAATCTCAAAACGGCGGGCGGCCGTGGTGGAACCTCTGGTGACATGCGCTTCCTTTTGAACGCCACCAGAGAAACTAATCTACTCTGTGTAATTCAGCTCGGTTTGTACCTGACCGATAGTCCTGCATGCCTGGGCCAGCTATCAAAAATAGTGGGGGATCGCGCGTGCATGTGTCGTTGGGCGTATTTAGCCGGTGGGCATGGCGGTTGCGACGTCTCCGGTGCTGATGGGCCGGTAGGAAGGCGTTGCTCGGAGTGAGCAGCAACGCACACATTGGCAACCCCGCGCTTCACTCTCAACTGAGGTATGGGGCTGAAAAATCTCATTTGTTTGGCCGCCGCTTGTGACACTATTTGGTATATGTATTGACTGAGGTTGGGTGCGGTGGGGGGAGCTGTATCGTGCAAGTATTTCCACTTGTGAGCGACGACCGAAATTGCGTTATTGGATATCACTAAAGAGCGAGCATCCGCCCGTAATGGCACTAGCCCCCTTACTAGGCTAGGATACGACCGGCGCACGCCCCTCACTTTTATTTCACTGTGCTTTTTTTGTAGGCCTACCGTCAGTGTTGCGATGCGCCGCGGCGTGACGAGCCAGCGTCATCGCGAGGCACCAGCCACGTGCTAATGCACCATATGAGTTTGTTGGTCTCTTCTGCCTTCTCCATGCTTTTCCTATTCACGGCCCTTTTACTCCTAATCTTGTCTCGTAAGGACCACTCGATGCTCGTTCGCCGTTTAAGCCATGGACTTTGTTCCAGACACACCAGGCGATTTCAGGCGAAGCGAATACTGGGACGCCGTCTTTGGCTGCAAAGGCTCGGATTCGTTCGAGTGGTACGGAGACTATGAAGATTTTGCTGATATATTCAAAGACTACCTCATTAATGAAAAGCGTGCGACCACGGAGAGTGACAAGGATAAGGAAAAAGTCCGAGAAGATGCTCGTGTCTCCCACAAACCCAGCTCGGAGACGGGCGTGGGACCTGCCGTGTTCGGCAGCACTGGAGCTGAAGGAACACGCACACAAGGTGTAGCAGAGCAGACAGCAATACCAGCTGAGACTGGGAGCTGTAACAAGGCGTTCCCTTGCAGGGATGGCAGGGACTGCACGGTATTGCGGTCCGGGTCCGGGCCGCGTATCCTCCACGTGGGATGCGGAAACTCAGAGCTTCCCGAGCGCCTCACGCACAGCGGGTAAGCAGCAGAAGGATGCTACCGCCCGGAGCGGTCTGAGCTCAGCAGGGATTTTCCTGTTAATTAGTACCGCGTTCCATATAGTTGCCCGTACGACCGTGTCGCAGAACGAGAGGCACACGGCGCGCCGCCGCGCAACGGGCGCTAGTACATGGTCGCCGTCCGTCTCAGAGCACACTTTTCTTAAATGATTCACAGCGCCCACGGAGGTTGTTAGGCAGCGTGTATAAATGTGGGCTCAGAGTGCCCGTTTACCGGGGAGTCCAGTTTAAGACGAAGGCATCCGCGTTGGCCTGTGGGTTGCTGGTGGTCATAAAGAGGGGCGCTACACGTAACCCTGCCTTTCATAACTAGCATGTGCAAGGGGAACAGGCTGGCGGTATTCATATACCACTATCTTGCGTGAGCGTGTGCAAGGTGGGCAAGACAGTGGTGTGATAGGCGGGGGAGCAAGAGCGGAAGTGAGTAGCCTGTGCAGGTATCATGTGCAAGTTCGGGTGTGTGCACGGAAGCAAGACGAGGACTGGGGCGCGCGACTAAATCGAGAAGCACGGCCGCATGGTTATTTCTGAAACGTACAGCTGGTAACACGGCGTGTAGGCTTTCGGAGGAGCGATTCAATGGAGAAAATGCCGACTGTCTCTGGCCGTAGCGAACACATCCATGTCTTGCTCACTGCCCTGCTAGTGCAGCTTTTAAAGCATGGCGGGACACTGCGCCATTGATAGAGCGCGTGAGTAGGACGCGCAGCATACATCGGGTTGCGAAGTTGGCTGGCTGCTTTCGGTTATGTAGAGGTTGCAACCAGCCTTGAGAACGTGTCCACGCTTGACAGCTGACGGTCGCCCATCAGCAAACGGTCAGGTGTCCGGCTGTGAAGTCCATGGCACCTCGGGGCATACACCGATGTTTGAGAAGCAACAGCCGGCAGCTTCCTGCTCGGACGCCGGCATATATTCTGTGTCTGCTATTGAATATTTTCGACAATGGTAGCGTAAGCCGTGACGTACGTAGTTGCGTCCTTACCATTTCCTATTATGGGGATTCCTTCTGGTCCGGAATATCTCTGCGGCGCGTTTCGAAACACGTGCAAGGCTTCTTTCACACCTGCGTTTTCAGCTACGGAGAAATCGCTAACGTAGACTTCTCCTCCGTCGTGATAGAGCAAATGAAACGAAAATATCGCCACGTGCCGAACCTGTCGTGGGAGTGTTTCGACGTCCGCGGAGGAGCTTTGGAGCGACGCTATGGGGAAGAAGCATTTGACGCCGTGGTTGACAAGGGATTCTTTGACGCGCTTGTCTCGCGAGATACCGTGGAAGAACGCCGTTGGCATGATGTGGAAAAGCAGAGGTGCTCAGCGGACTTGGGTACAGCGA